>JAQZBX010108931.1:0-10515 GCA_029593785.1 Cabassous unicinctus
AGTTTTAAAAACTAAAATGAAAAGTTTCTGTTTCTAATTATGGTGGAGTAAAAAGGACCAGACTTAATCTTCCTCCATAACAGCCAGAAAATTGAACAAAAGATATGAAACAACTATTTTCAGACATTGGACAACAGGCAGCACAGGATAGTGATTCACAGGAGAAGAGAAACAAACAAGTGAGCCCTACACTCACCCCAACATTTTGTCTAGAGGCAATTTCTGGATCACAGGTGTAGGAGCCAAACTGAGCCCAGCTGCCTCACTGAAATGAAGATTTGAAGATTAGTTTGGGGAGGCTGAGGCAGCTGGAATTTATGGGCCAGAGATCTAGATAGGAGGAAGCTATACAGAGAAGAAATTCCAGAAATTTACATGTAGGTCTACTTAAGTCTTTACTGAATGCTGGGTTATGCATGCATACAGTGAAACTTCATAAGGTAAGGCAAAAGAAAAAATGACCAACATGTTGTAAACATAAATTTTCCCAGAGCTCACACAAAATGGGAAGACATTAGTGCTCTGGTCAACCAGGCAGGAGAATCCTCAGTGATCACCCAGGTAATTCAGCAGACCACAGATAGGTCATTCTCTAGGTTCTAGGTTTCTAAGACTAAACAATTTCTGGAGTGCAGGATACACAGACTCACCTTAGAAAAGCTTAAAAACATGCCTTTAAAGTATCAAACCAATCTGTAAATAACTTAACTAACTTCCAAAACAAAGCACAACCCTTCTTAATAGGAGACTAGAAATCTAGGCTCCCAGTAACAATGTAACAATATCCCAGATCCAATAAAAAATTACTAGCTATGTCATAAAACAGGAAGTATTACCATAAATCAGGGGGAAATAAATAAATTTAAACAGATCCAGAAATGAGAGAAAGTATGGAACTAGTAGATAAGGATGATAAAAGAGCTATTATAAAGGATTGTGGGAAGATGGCATCTGACTAACAGGCCGGGCTCAAAACAATAGAGAAAGGGCCAAAAATTGGGGGTCAACAGACCAAGATGGTGCTACACAACTCCCAGGAGGGTGAGGGACAGAGAGGTGAAGAGCCCAAAACTAAAAAATGTGAGTTACCAAGCCCCGCAGCAATCAGGAAGGGCTCCCCTACCCCACAAGCAAGATATTAAACTGGGGTAAAACCCCTGGCTCACTGCAGCTGACTGAGAGGGGAACAGACATCTTCCTCCCTGTCAGCTGTTACAAAGGGAAAAGGGAGGGGGAGTTGGGGGGCTTTTCTTCAGTGAATTTGGCCAGCAGAGCCTGCTTTAAATCTCTACTCCAGTGATTCAACACAGGAACACAGGAAAGCCTAGACTGAATCACCTCTGTGGAAAGGTGCATTGACAAGCACCATCTACTGGCCAGTCTGGAAATTGCATAGATAAAAACTGTGTCTGGTTCTCTTTGTATCCTAAACCCTAGGAGAAAATCTGTGCCCCATAAGTGGATCCCTGACCCAATTTTGATAACTTAGCTGGAAAATTTTAAAGACTTAGAGTAAGTTGAACCAAATATCAAAGAACAGCTGTGAAAAAAAAACAATAGGAAAAAGAGAAATTGTCCATCAAAGTAAATTCACCAACATACTCAGATGCCTAGACATCAGAAAAAAGTAAAAGTTATACTAGGAAACAGGAATAGATGGCCCAGCCACAAGAACAAACCAAATATCCTGAAGAGATACAGGATTTAAGACAATTAATCAGTGATAATCACACAACTCTCCTAAATCAATTTAAAGAATTGAAAGAAAATATGACTAAAGAGATAAAGGATATTAAGAAGACACTGAGTGAGCATAAAGAGTAATATGAAAGTCTGCAAAGAAAAGTAACAGACCTTATGAGAATGAAAGACATGATGGATGAGATTAAAAATAAATTAGAGGCACATAAGGGCATATTTGAATTACTTGAAGACAGAATTAGTGATTCTGAAGACAAAACATCTGAACTAGAAAAGACAGGATAACAGAAAGAAAAAAGAATGGAAAAAATGGAACAGAGTCTCAGGGAACTGAATACAACATGAAATGCACAAACATTCACATTATCAGTGTCCCAGAAGTAAAAGAGAACAGAAAAGGGGCAGAAAGAATATTTGAGGAAATAATGACCAAAAACTTCCCATCCCTTATGAAAGACATAAATATCGATGTCCAAGAAGGTCAACACACCACAGAATAAATCCAAATAGACCTATGCCAAGATACCTACTATTTAGAATGATAAATATCAGAGATAAAGAGAGGATTCTGAAAGCAGCAAGAGAAAAGAAATACATCACATACAAGGGAAACTTGACAAGATTAAGTGCCGACATCTCATCAGAAACCATGGAGGAGAGAAGAAAGTGGTATGATGTATTTAAGGTAATGAAAGAGAAAAATTACCAGCCAAGAATTCTGTATCCGGCATAACTGTCCTTCAGAAATGAGGGTGAGTTCATAGTTTTCACAGACAAACAAAAACTGAGAGAGTATATTACCAAAAGACCAGAATTACAAGAGATACTAAAGGGAGTGTTGCAGCCTGAAAGGAAAATACCCGAGTAAAAGATTTGGAGAAAAGTGTAGAAATGAAGATTATTAGGAAGGGTAAACTAAAGGGTAAGAAGACAGACAATAGAACAATATGATGACAGAGAGCTAAAGGATAAAATGGATGAAGTAAGTAATGTCTTTATAGTAATAACGTTGAATGTTAATGACTTGAATTTCCCAATCAAAAGACATAGACTGATAGAATGGATTAAAAAACATGATCTTTCTATATGTTGTCTACAAGAGACCCACCTCAGATGTAAGTACACAACCAGGTTAAAAGTGAAAGGTTGGGAAAAGATATTCCATGCAAACAGTAACCAAAACCAAGCTGGAATAGTGATATTAATATTGGACAAAATAGATTTCAAATGTAAAACTGTTATAAGGGATAAAGGTTATTATATATTAATGAAAGGGGCAATTTGCCAAGAAGAAATAACTATAATAAATATTTATGCACCTAACTTGAGTGCCCCAAGATATATGAGGCACACACTGGCAAAACTGAAGGGAGAAAGGAGTGGGTGTAGCTCAGTGGTTGAGTGCCTTTTCCCCATGTATGAGGTCCCAGGTTCAATCCCCAGTAGCTCCAAAATAGAGAAATATAGACAACTCTACAATAATAGTTGGAGACTTCAATACACCACTCTCAGTACTGGATAGAACATCTGGACAGAGGATAAATAAACAGAGAGCTTAAATAATATGATAAATGAACTAGACCTAACAGACATCTATAGAGCATTACACCCCAAAGCAGCAGAATATACATTCTTTTCTAGTGCTCATGGCTCCTTCTCCAAAATAGACCATATGTTGGGTCACAAGACAAGTCTCAATAAATTTTAAAAGATTGAAATTATACAAAACACTTTCTCTGATCATAATGGAATGAAGCTGGAAATAAATAATGAATGGAAAAAGGAAAAATTCATAAATATATAGAGATTAAACAACAGACTCTTAAATAATCAGTGGGTCAAAGAAGAAATTGAAAGAGAATTCAGCAAATGTCTTGAGATGAATGAAAATAAGAACACAACATAGCAAAACCTATGGGACACTGCAAAGGCAGTGCTGAGAGGGAAATTTATAGCCTTCAATGCTTACAGTAAAAAAGAAAGAGCTAAAATAGAAGATCTCACGGCATACCTGGAGGAACTAGAAAAAGAACAGCAAACTAATCCAAAACCAAGCAGAAGGAAAGAATTGGTAAAAATCAGAGCAAAAATAAATGATATCAAGAACATAAAACAATAGAGAGAATCAACAAAACCAAAAGTTAGTTCTTGAAGAAGCTCAACAAAATCAACAAACCTTTAGCTAGAATGACAAAGAAAAAAAGAGAGAAGAGACAAATAAATAAAATCAATAATGAGAGGGGGTACTTTACCATTGACTCTGCAGAAATAAGAGAGATCATAAGAGGATACTATGAACAACTGTATGCCAAAAACTAGACAATGTAGAGGAGATGGATGAATTCCTAGAAACACATGAATCACTTACACTGACCCAAGAAGAAATAGAAGACCTCAGTAAACCAATCACAAGTGAAGAGATTGAAACAGTTATCAAAAACCTCTCAAAGATGAAATGCCAAGGACCAGATGGCTCCACAGATGAATTCTACCAATCATTCAAAAACGATTGTGGCAGTTTGAACTTATTTATGAATCCCAAAAAGAGAAAGATTATGTTTGTAAACCAATCTATTCTGGGTGTGATACCCTTTGATTATATTGGATTCAGTTGAGGGATCCTTGATGAAATTACCTTAATAAATTAGGGCTTTGATTCTACCATGTTAGTAAGGCGTGACTCAGGTTGAGTTCCTGCCTTCTTGGTGGGCCTATATGAGCAGACACTCACTCAAAAAGACATAGGGAAGAGGAGAGAACTTTGTCATTTTCGATCCTGTGGCCGCAGGGAGAGATGAGCCATTTGCCTGATAGCTTACAGAGACTGCTGGGAAGAGAGCCGAGATTGCTATAGAAAACCCAGAAAGAAATGAGCCCTATGCCAGGAAAGAGAGGAAGCCCTGAGAGACAAGCCCTAACCAGGAGAGAGAAGACTGGAAGCCTGGAGAGAAAGGAGAGACCAGGCAGAGATTAGCAACCATCTTGCTTCAACACATGGCAAGTGACTTTGGTGAAAAAGCAACCTTGAGCTGGACACTTTATGGCCCTGTAACTGTAAGATTTTACCCCCCAAATGAATACCCTTTATTAAAGTCAACATATTTCTGGTACTTTGCATCAGCACCCCTTTGGCTGACTAATATATACACCTTATACAAAAATGAACTCAAAATGGATCAAGGACCTAAATATAAAAGCAACAGCCATAAAACTCCTAGAAGATAAAGATCTTGTAATAGGTTGTAGTTTAATAGGTTGTAATAGGTTAAGTTTAAGTTTCTTAAACTAACACTGAAAGTATGAGCAAGAAAAGGAAAAATAGATAAATGAGACCTCCTCAAAATTAAACACTTTTGTACCTCAAAAGATTTTGTCAAAAGAGTGAAAAGGCAGCTGACTTAATAGGAGAAAAGATTTGGCAATCACATATCCAATAAGGGTTTAATATCCATGATATACAAAGAGAGCATACAACTCAACAATAAAAAGAAAAACTACCTGATTAAAAAATGGGCAAAACACTTGAAAAGACAACAGTCCAAAGAAGAAACACATGAAAAAATGTTCAACATCACTAGCAATTAGGGAAATGCAAATCAAGACTACAATGAGATATCATTTTACACTTATTAGACTGACTGCTATTTTAAAAAATCAGAAAACTGTAAATGTTGGAGAGGATGTGGAGAGATAGGAAAGCTTATTCACTGTTGGTGGGAATGTAGAATGGTATAGCCACTATGGAGGACTGTTTGGCAGTTCCTAAGGAAGTTGAATATAGACTTGCCATGTGACCCAGCAATACTATTACTAAGTATATACCTTGAAGAACTGAGAGCAGAGACACAGACATCTGTACACTGATGTTCATAGCAGTGCTATTCACAATCACCAAAAGTTGGAAACAACCAGGTGTCCATCAACTGATGAATAGATAAACAAATTGTGGCATATTTACATGATAGAATATTATGCAGCAGTAAGAGAAAATGAAGTTGTGAAGCATATGACAACATGGATGAACATGGAAGACATTATGTTGAGTGAAGTAAGTGAGACATAAAAGGACAAATACTGTGTGATTGCACTATTATGAACTAAATATATGTTTAAACTCATGGAGTTAATAATTAGAATATAGATCACCAGAAAAATAGAAGGAGGGTAGAGAATGGAAAGTTGAGGGTTAATCTGTGCAGAATTGGTAAAAAGGTTGTTTGCAAATCTTTGGAAATGAATAAAAATTGTGAAAGCACATCATGGTGTTTGTAACTGGCAGAGCTATTATATGAGTATGACAGTGGTTGAAAGAAGAAGTCTAAGGTCATGTTTATTACTAGAAGGTAAGCTAAAAACTGTAACATTGGACTGTATAAGATAGTGGAACCTCATGTAAAACACGAATATGGGTGATATTGCATATATAAGACTGTTTATATAAAATATAAATACAAATATACTAGAGAAAAGGAAAAAGAATACCATCTATGTATGGCAGGGGAAGCATAGAGAAATTGAGAGGTGATAAGTTTTGTTTGCTTGTTTTTATTATTATTATTATTGTTATTGGAACAATGAAAGTGCTCTAAGAATGACTGAAGTGATGAATGCACAAGTATGTGATTACACCAACGACCATTATTGTACACTTTGGATGGATTTATGCGCTATTAATATGTATCAATAAAATTTATTTGTTAAAAAAACACAATTACTGATTGTGGCAATGAAGGTAAAAATAAGTATAATAGGTTAAATATTAAAAAAAATAGCCTAAGAGAACTGTGGAACAAGTGCACTAATATACACATCATGGGAGTTCCAGAAGGAGACAGAAAGAAAGAAAAAGAAAGGAAGGGAGGGAGGGAGGGGGAGAGAAAGAGAGAGAGAGAGAGAGAGAAAGAAGAAGGAAGGAAGGGAGGAAGGAAAGAAGGGAGGAAGGAAGGAAGGGAGGAAGGAGGAATTAAAGAAATAATGATAGAAAACTTCGTAAACCTAACAAAAGATGTTAATATGTACATCCAAGAATCATAACAAGCACTAAAAGGATAAACTGGAAGAGAAATATGCCCAGATACATAGCTGTAAAAGTCAAAAGCAAAAAACAAGGAGAGAGTTTTGAATACACCAGAAGAAAAGCAGTATGTTACGTACAAGGGAATCCCGATTAGATTACATGCTGATGTCTCATAAAAAACCACGGAGGCAAGAAAGCAGTGGGATGAAATACTTGAAATACTGAGAGAAAACAATTGCCAATCAGGAATTTTGTATCTGGAAAGACTTTCTTTCAGAAATGAGGGAAAGAGTAAAACATTCCCAGATTAACAAAAGCTGAGGGTGTTCATTACTACCCAACCTGCCCTACAAGCAGGGAGTTCTTCAGACTGAAAGGAAATGACACAAGACAGAAGATCAAAGTGGTATAAAGAAATAAAGAGCTCCAAAATGTGTTTGTCAATTGCAATGAATGTACCACACTAATGAAGGATGTTGTTTATGTGGGGAAATGTGGGAGGTATGGGGAGCAGGGCATATGGGAATCCCTATATTTTTTATGTAATGTAAGTATCTTTAAAAAAATAAAAAATATATATTTAAAATTTTTTAAAAAAGAAATAAAGACCTCTAGGAAAGGTAACCATATGGGTAATTATAAATATCAATATTATTGTATTGTAATTTGGGGCATGTAACTTCACTTCCTACTTCTTATAGGAGATAAAATGCAAATGCATAAAAAGTAATGATACATCTACGGCTTTGGAAAAAAGATATAATTTGTACAAAAAAGGTGAAGGAACAGAGGAGTATAGGAACAGTGTATGAGTATGCTATTGAAATCAAGTAGGTATCAAATAAAAAATTGTTGTTATATACTTAGGACACCAAATTTTAACCCCATGGTAATCACAAAATATGTATATATATGAAAAATGTATCTAGAAAAAAATGAGAATGGACTCAATATGGTACAATACAAAAAAAATCAAATAAATAGGGAAGGAAGTATTAATGGAAGAACTGAGGGTCTAAAAAGGTATAGGACTTACAAAGATTAGCAAAATGGCAGAAGAAAGTCCTGCATTATCAGTAGTGAATTTAAATGTAAATTGATTTAACTCTCCAGTCAAAATGCAGAGATCAGCAGAATGGAAAAAAAGAGCATGACCCAAGGATTTCCAGAAAGATGGCAGACTAGAAAGACATGGAACTTTCTTCTCTCCCAGAAAAACAGCTAGAGGACAGGCAGAAACAGCCTGGAAAAAATCTTCTAGAGTTTAGGACACCAGGGGAAGGCTGGACACCACCCAGAAGAGAGAGCAGCAAAGGAAAAGAATAATTATGGCTAAACTGTGAGTTAAAAGCTGCAGCTGCAACTGCCAGCATCCACACCACCCCAAAGACACTTTTGAATTCTCAGGCCTTGGGGCCAGTGGCTACAGACAAAGGGAGCCACAGGGATCCACCTCCCCAGGAAAAGGAAGAGAGAAGGACACAGCCTAAGCCTGACTCAGCTTTTGACCCAAAATTTGGTCTGCTGTGTCCCACAAGCCCTTCCAGGACAGGTGGGGCTGTGCCATTGTTTGCCTTGGGAGCCAACAAGGGACTAAAGAAACCCAACCCTCTCAACCTTCCTCTCTACTGACCGGGACTGATTGTTGAGGATGCAGAGGGGAGTGGAATTATTTCCTAAAAGGAAGGGGGCAGCCAGAAGAGGTTAGAGAACTGCCTCTGAGAAAGCTTGAATTATGAGGCTCTTAGCCTTCGAGCAGGAACCTCTATCACAGAGATCTGGTCTGTGTTGCAGCAAATACACTCTGATCAGCCTTTGAACCGAGAGAGCTGCCAAAGAATGCCATATGCTGACAGACAAAGGAAGTGCACGTGAGGAAATTAAAGGTAAATAAGTATGAGAGGCTTTTTATGACCTTTACAGCCTCCTCCCCAAGGCCCTTGGAAGTGGGTCTGCAACCATTAGTGGGTCCAGGGCCCAGATTTGAGCAACTAACAAGTACAATCCTAAAGACTCACAACAGGTTGAACCAAGAATCAAAGAACAGTATCAACAGCCTCCCACCACTAAATCCCTATAAAAGAGAGAGAAATGGAGCATCTGAGTAAATTCCCCATCCTAATCAGATGTCTAGATAACAGCAAAAATTTACAAGCAATACTAAGAAAATGGAAGAAATGGCCCAAACGTTAATATATCAAAGCCCCAGATGAGACACAGAATTTGAGAAAACAAATCAACAAGATTCACACAACTTCCCAAAATCAAACTAATGAGTTGAAAGACAATATGGCTAAAGAGATAAAGGACATCAAGAAGACACTGAGTAAGCACAAAGAAGAATTAAGAACCTGAATAGAAAAGTAACAGAGCTCATGGGAATGAAAGACACGAAACATGAGATCAAAAACACACTAGAGGCATACAACAGAAGGCTCAAAATGATAGAAGAAAGAAAATAAGTGATACAGAAAACAGGACAGCTGAAATTGAAGAGAGAAAAGAATAGAAAAATTGAGCAGGGGTTCAGGGAGTGATAACACAAAATGCAACAACATACATGTCATGGGAATTTCAGAAACAGAAGAGGGAAAAGGGGCAGAAAGAGTATTTGAGGAAACAATGACTGAAAATTTTCCAACTCTCATGATAGAAATAAACTTACATGTCCAAGAGTGGCATGTACCCCAATCAGAATAAATGTGAATAGACCTACTCCAAGACACATCTACTCAGAATGTCAAGTGTCAAAGATAAAGAGAAAATTCTGAGGACAGCAAGGGAGAAGCAAATTACCACATACAAGGGACATCCAGTAAGACTTAGTGCAGATTTCTCATCAGAAACCATGGAGGCAAGAAGACTGTGGTATGATAAAATTAGGATACTGAAAGAGAAAAACTACAAGCCAAGCATTCATTATCCAGCAAAACTGCCTTTCAAGTACGAAGGTGAGTTTAAAATACTCACAAACAAACAGAAACTAAGAGAGTTCTTAAAAAGCAATCAACTTCTGCAGGAAATATTAAAGGAAGCCTTATAGCCCGAAAGCAAAAGACAGGAGAGGAAGGCTTGGAGGAGACTATAGAAGAGATGAATAGCAGAAAGGATAACCAAAGGAGTAAAAAGACAGATGAGAAAAAACATAAGAAAAAAAAATTTTTTTAATTATTATTATTATTGTTTTTTCTCCTTTTATCACTGCATTATTGGATGTCCAGTGTGTACCATGACATCTTCCCTCTCTCATTTCCCAGTGTCTCCCAAATTTTCATTTAGTTTTCAAAGAAGTTTTAGGTCACAGCAAAGTCACACACGGAATACTAGAGATTCCCATGTACCCAAACTCCCTCCCCCTTCCCCACTCCATATTAAAACATTTTTTTTGTGTGTGGATGGTAGCATTGAAATAACTGTTATACAGATAGTGAAACATAGTTACTAAACATTGTCAATGGTTTACAGTATAGTTTACATTTTAGATGGTACAGTTTGATATTTTTTTTATATTTACCATGTCCTGTGTCCATTACTGTAAGGTAATGAGGAATATTTCCCATCACCACTAAATACCCCATTTGATCTTTTCTGTTCCTTCCTCCCCACCCCCTGGGGCATATGACACTCCCCTGTCTTGGCTCATGGGATGACAAGATTCATAGTTACATGCCCTGGGTATTCTAACCTGCCCTTCCTAATCTACCCACCTGTTAACCCTGCACCACCAAACCCAGTAAAATCTCTACCCACCTGTCCTATCCTTCAATATGTAACTATACTCTATCAATTTACCATAG
>JAQZBX010108932.1:0-10522 GCA_029593785.1 Cabassous unicinctus
TGAAGATGTTTCCCCACATTTTCTTCTAGGAGCTTTATGGTTTTTGCTTTTATATTTAAGTCTTTGATCCATTTTCAGTTAATTTTTGTAGAAGGTGTGAGATAGGGGTCCTCTTTCTTTCTTTTGGCCATGGATATCCAGTTCTCTCAGCACAATTTATTGAATAGATTGTTCTGCCCCAGCTGGGTGAGTTTGATAGGCTTGTGAAAAATCACTTGACCATAGATGTGAGGGTCTGTTTCTTAACCATCAGTTCTATTCCATTGCTCTGTGTCTATCTTTATGCCAATATCATGCTGTTTTTACCACTGTAGCTAGGTAATATGATTTAAAGTGTGGAAGTGAGAGTCCTCCAACTTTGCTTTTCCTATTTAAGATGTTTCTGGCTATTTGAACCTTACCCTTCCAAATAAATTTGATAATTGTGTTTTCCTTTTATTTAAAAAATGCTTTTGGAATTTTTATTAGGATTGCATTGAATCTGTATGATAATTTGGGTAGAATTGACATCTTAATAATATTTATTCTTCCAATCCATGAGCTTGGAATGGACTTCCAAGTATTTAGATCTTTTAAAATTTCTTTAAGCAATGCTTTGTAGTTTTTCTGAACACAAGTGCTTTTCATCCTTGGTCAACTTTATTCCTAAATATTTGATTGTTTTAGTTACTATTGTAAATGGAATTTTTTTCCCTAACTTCCTCCTCAGATTGCACATTACTACTGTATAGAAACACCACTGATTTTTGCATATTGATCTTGTATCCTGACACTCTACTGAAATTGTTTATTGGCTCCAACATTTTTATTGTAGATTTTTTGAGACTTTCTAAATATAGGATCATATAATCTGTGAATAGTGAAAGTTTTACTTTTTCTTTCCTGATTTGGATGCCTTTTATTTCTTTTTCTTGCCTGACTGCTATTGCTAGAACCTCTAGTACTCTATTTAACAACAGTGGTGACAGTGGGCACCCTTGTCTTGTCCCTGATCTCAAAGGGAAGGCTTTCAGTCTTTCACCATTGAGAACAATGTTAGATGTGAGTTTTTCATATATACCCTTTATCATTTTCAGAAAGTTTCCTTCAATTCCTATCTTTTGTAATATTTTTATCAAGAAAGAATGCTGTATTTTGTCAAATTCCTTTTGACAAAGGAATGTGATTTTTCTTCTTTGATTTATTGTGTTGTATTATACTGATTGATTTTCTTGTATTGAACCACCGTCGTATGCCTGGTATAAAACCCACTTGGTCATGATGAATAATTCTTTTAATGGTTTGTTGGGTTTTATTAGCAAATATTTTATTGAGGATTTTTGCATCTGTATTCATTAGAGAAATGGGTCTGTAATTTTCTTTTTTCATAATATCTTTATCTGGTTTTGGTATTAGGGTGATATTGGCTTCATAGAATGAGTTTGGTAGTGTTCCTCTTTGTTCAATGTTTTGGAAGAGCTTGAGTAAGATTGCTATTAAATCTTCTTTGAATGCTTGGTAGATCTCACCTTTGAAACCATCTGGTCCTGGGTTTTTCATTTTGGGGAGCTGTTTGATGACTGTTTCAATCTCTTGTGATTGGTTTGTTGAGGTCTTCTCTTCTTCTAGGGTCAGTGTAGGTTGTTTGCACATTACTAGGAAGTTTTCCATTTCATCTACATTGTCTAATTTTTTGGCATACAGTCATTCATAGTATCCTCTTCTGATCTCTTTTATTTCTGTGGGGTCAGTTGTAATGTTCCAGATTTCATTTTTTATTTCATTTATTTGCATTTTCTCCCTTTTTTGTTTTGTTAGTCTAACTAAGGGCTTGTCAATTTAATTAATCTTCTCAAAGAACCAACTTTTGTTTTTGTTAATTCTCTCACTTTCTCACTTTCATTTATTTCTGCTCTGATCTTTGTTATTTCATTCCTTCTACTTGATTTGGCATTAGTTTGCTGTTCTTTTTCTAGTTCCTCCAGCTGTGTAGTTAGGTCATTGATTTTAGCTCTTTCTTCTATTTTAATGTAAACATGGAGGGCTATAAATTTACTCTCAGCATTGCCTTAGCTGCATCCCATAGGTTCTGATATGTTGTGTTCTCATTGTCATTCTTTTTGAGATATTTATTGATTTCTCTGGAAATTTCTTCTTTGACCCACTGATTATTTAAGAGTGTGTTGTTTAATCTCCATATATATGTGAATTTCCCCTTTTTCTGCCTCTTGTTGATTTCCATCTTTATTCTATTATGATCAGAGAAAGTGGTTTGTATAATTTCTACCTTGTTGAATTTATTGAGATCTGGTTTGTGACCCAACATATGGTCTATCTTGGAGAAAGATCCATGAGCACTTGAAAAGCATGTATATCCTGTTGTTTTGGGGTGCAATGTTCTGTATATGTATATTAGGTTTAGTCCATTTATCATATTATTCAAACTTTCCATTTCTTTGTTGATCCTCTGCCCAGATGCTCTGTCCAATGCTGAGAGTGGTGTGCTGAAGTCTCCAAATATTATTGTAGAGATGTATATGTCTACCTTCAGTTTTTCCAGTGTTTGCCTCATGTATCTTGAGGCATTCTGGTTAGGTGCATAGACTTTATGATTGTTATTTCTTCCTGGTGAATTGCCCCATTTTATTAATATGTAATGTCCTTCCTTGTCTCTTAGCACAGTTTTGCTTTTAAAGTCTATTTCATCCGATTTAAGTGGAGCTACCCCAGCCTTTTCTTTTCTTATTCTTTCTCTTTCTTTCTTTCTTTCTTTCTTTCTTTCTTTCTTTCTTTCTTTCTTTCTTTCTTTCTTTCTTTCTTTCTTTCTTTCTTTCTTTCTTTCTTTCTTTCTTTCTTTCTTTCTTTCTTTCTTTCTTTCTTTCTTTCTTTCTTTCTTTCTTTCTTTCTTTCTTTCTTTCATTACTGAATTATTGGAATATCTTTTTCCAACTTTTCACTTTCAGTCTATTGGTATCATTGGATGTAATGTGAGTCTCTTGCAAACAGTATATAGATGACTCATATTTTCCATTCTGACAGGCTGTGTCTTTTGATTGGGGAGTTTCATCCTTTAACATTCAATGTTATCACTGAAAAGGCAGTTCTTATTTCAAAGTTTTATCTGTCATTTTATTTTCACCACTCTTGACAATTTTAGTTACTGTTACTGATACAATCATCATTTCTAGACTCTCTTCCAAGCGTCTCTCTCTCCTGTCTTTTCTTTTCAGGCTGTAACACTCCCTTTAGTATTTCCTGCAAAGCTGGTCTCTTTGTTATAAGCTTTCTCAGTTTCTGTTTATCTGTGAATATTCTAAACTCACCCTCATTTTTGAAAGACAATCTTGACGGATATGATTCTTGACTGGCAGTATTTTTCTTGCAGTATCTTGAACATATCATACCACTGCCTTCTTGCCTCCATGGTTTCTAATGAAAAGTTGGCATTTAATCTTATTGGGTATCCCTTTCATGTTACACATTACTTTTCTATTGCTGCTCTGAGAATTCTCTCTTTGTCTTAGAAATTTGACATTTTGATTAGTATGTGTCTCAGAGTTGGTCTATTTGGATTTATTCAGATGAGAGTATGTTGTGCTTCTTAGGCACAGATATCTATGTCCTTTAATATGTTGGGAAATTTTCTACTGTTATTTCTTCAAATATTCTTTCTGCCCCTTTTCCCTTCTCTTCTCCTCATGGGACATCCATGAAATGTATGTTTGCACATCTCTTGCTGTCAATTAGTTCCTGATACCCTGTTCAATTTTTTCCATTCTTTTCTCCATCTGTTATTTTGTATGTTTGCTTTTGGAGGCCATGTCTTCCAGCTCACTAATCCTTTCTTCTACCTCCTCATATCTGTTGTTATATGCCTCCAGTGTATTTTTAATTTCATTTATTGCACCCTTCATTCCCATAAGATCTGTTATTTTTCCATGTATGCTTTCAAAGTCTTCTTTGTATTCTCCCAGTGTCTTCTTAATCTCTTTAGCCATCATGTTGAATTTATTAAGGAGATTTGTTTGAACATATATGATTAGTTGTCTCAACTCTTTTATGTCATTGAGGGGCTTATCTTGTTCTTTTAACTGGGTCATATCTTCCTCTTTCTTGGTATGGATTGTAATTTTTTGTTGGTGTCTTAGCATCTGGCTTACTAGATGTATTTATTCTGGGGGCTGTTTCTCTCTTTAGTTAAGGGCTTTCTTGTCTTTTCTCCCTTGCTGGCTTTATAGTAGGAGCCAATGGTGAAGTTGGTGCTATAAGCTATATAGGCTGAAGCTGCCTTTGTTGCCCCAGGAATTGATGACACCTCTCTCACCTTTTTCCTCTGCCAGGGGTGTGGACAGAGCTGCAGCTGTGTGTAATAATCCAAGTTATGCAGAAGACTGTCTATAGATGCCTGGAGAGACTGATGAAGCTTCACACCCCTTCCTCCCTTACCTGGGGCAGGAATGGAGCTGCAGTTTTGGGCAGCAATCTATGCTGTTTGGGTCCAAAATGACCATGTTGCCCAGGTAGACTACATAGCACCACTGTATTGGCCCACGTGGATTAGATTGCTGGGTATGCTGAGGGTGGGGATGACCTTCTGGAGTGCCCAACAATCTAATCCATGTGGGCTGAATACCCCTGCAGTTGCCTTGAGAGGCTGAGGATATACTGTCCCTTCTGCCCTTTAGGGGATGGGAACAGAAACATTGATGCCCAACAGTTCAGTCTGTGTAGGCTGAAAGTGCCTGCCATAGCCAGAAGAGGCTGAGAAAACACAGCTCCCTCCTATCCTATGGGGTGGTGGGGATGGATACATGGGCACCCAAAGGTTCAGTCCCTGTAGGCTGAGAGTACCTGCCATTGCCCATAGAGGCTGAGGAAACACCAGATGCCTTCTATCATATTTGGGGTGGGGGTGGATCCACAGGCCCCCAACAGTTTAGTTTGTGCAGGCCAAAAGTGCCTGCTGTTGCCTGGAAAAGCTGTGGAAACACCAGCCTCCTCCTTTCTTATTGAAGAGTGGGGGTGATCTACAAGTACTCACCAGTCCAGGCTGTGCAGGCTGAAAGTACCTGTTGTTACCCAGAAAGGCTGGGGAAGCCCATCTCCCCTCCTCTCCTACTTAGGAGTGGGGATGAAGCTACAGGTGTCCAACTATTCAGTCTGTGAGCCAAAAGCACCTGTAGTTACCCAGAGAGGCTGGGGAAACACAGCCCCTCTTTTGTGCTATTGGGGGTTGGGGATGGAACCACAGATGTCAACAGTTGAGTTAGTACATGCCAAAGCACCAGCAGTTGCCCTAAGAGGCTGAGGAAACACCAGTCCCTTCTATCCTATGGGGGGGGGGTGGAGGGCAGAGGAGGAGATGGAATTGAAGGCACTCAACAAACCAGTTGTGTGGGCTGAAAATGCCTGCAGTTGCCCAGAGAGGCGGAATAAACCCAGCTCCTCTCCTATCTAATTGGGGGGTGGGGATGGAACCCCAAGTGTCAAACTATTCAGTCTGTGCCAGCCAAAAGTACCTGAAAGTTGCTTGGAGAGCCTGGTGCAGGTGCCCCCAGCTTCCTTCCTGCCAGAGGTGGGGCTAGAGCCTAGGCTGCAATCCGATCTTGGTGGAAAGAAACTGGTCCTTACCTTCTCTGTGATTTTCAGTCAGCTCCACTTCCCCTCATGCCAGGGACAGTGTGAAAATGGTAGATACCGGCCTCTTTCCAACTTGGACATGTTCAAACCCTAGCTACTCCTAAGATTATTCCTTAGCCAGCTGAAACCACCAATCAGTAGCTAAAGTCAGTGACCAACTGTCTCTTCCTCCCATGTTTTTGGGAAATGGAGCTTCCAACTCCAGATACAGAATAGCTCCTGAGGTGGCTTGTGCCACTAGAGTAGGATGGGCACCAGCCTCCATAGCATGGCCTGCAGTTTCCCAGAGCAGCTGGTACAGGTCCTCCCAGCTTCCTCTCTGCTAGAGGTGGGGCTGGAGTTTAGGCTAGACCTACAATCCAATCTGGGTGGAAAGAACCAATTGATTTTTCACTCAACTCAGAAACAATAGTCTCTTCAACAAGCAGTGCTGGATGAACTGGATCTCCATATGCAAGAGAATGAAGCAGGAACCCCATCCCACATCATATGCAACAAGTAACTCAAAATGGATCAAAGACCTAAATATAAGAATCATGACTATAAAACTCCTAAAAGAAAATATAGGGAAGCATCTTCAGTATCTTGTGTTGGGCAATGGTTTATTAAGCCTTATACCCAAAGCCCAAGCAACAAAAGGAAAAAATAGATAAGTGGGACCTCATCAACATGAAAAACTTTTGCATGTCAAAGAACTTTATCATGAAAGTGAAAAGACTGCCTACCAATTGGGAGAAAATATTTGGAAACCACATATCCAATAAGAATTTAATATCCAGTTGTAATATCCTACAACTCAATAGTAAGACAAAAAAATCAATTATAAAATGGGCAAAAGACTTTAATAAACATTTCTTTAAAGAGGATATACAAATGGTTTAAAAGCACATGGAAAGATACTCAACATCATTAGCTATTAGGGAAATGAAAATCAAAGTCACAATGAGATACCATTTCACACCTGTTAGAATGGCAACTATTGAAAAAAAAGGATAATAACAAGTGTTGGAGGAGTGGAGAAATAGAAATACTCATTCATTTCTGTTGGGAATGCAAAATGGTGAAGCTGTTGGGGAAGACACTGGCAGTTCCTCAGAAAGGTAAGTATAGAATTACAATATGAACTGGCAATCCCTCTACTAGTTATATACCCAAAAGAATTGAAATCAGGAACTCGAGCACATATTTTCACACTGATGTTCATGGGGCATTATTCACAGTTGCCAAAAGATGGAAGCAACACAAGTAACCATCAACTGATGAATGGATAAATGAAATGTGGTATATACATACAAAGGAATATTATTCAGCATTAAAAAAAATGAACTTCCTGTAAGTGGTGGATGTGACTTACCCTCTTGGGCACGTACCTACCACATGGGAGGTCCCAGGTTTGGGTCCTGGTGCCTCCTAAAAGATGACAAGCAGCTGTCACCTTCCACTGCAACCGGCTAGATGCCGCCCCCACCACTAGGATGCTTCTGCCACAACTATGCCCCCAGCAGCACCGAGATAGACTCTGCCCCCACCACAACAAGCAGCAGATGCAGCAGCCTGCAGGGAGTGGATGTGGCTCAGGCAGTTGGGCACTCACCTCTCATGTGGGAGGTCCCAGGTTCAGTTCCTGGTGCCTCCTGGAGAAGACAAGCAAACAATGAGCGAACAGATGAGTGAACTATCTGGGGGAAGAGGGGAATAAATAAAGAAAAAAATTAAGTAAATAAAATAAATCTTTAAAAAAAGGTAATGGACTTCTGGTCATTTGACAACATGGATGAACCTTGAAAACATGATGTTGAGTGAAATAAGTCAGACACAAAAGAACAAATATTGTATCATCTCACTGATGTGAAATAAATAGAATAAGCCAACTCATAGAGGTGGAATCTGGAATATAGTTTATCAGGGGCTGGGCTGGGGTTAGCAAATAGGGAGTTAATGCTTAAATAGTACAGAATCTTATTGGATTTGACTGTAAAGTTTTGGCAATGGATGGTGGTGATGGTAGCATAACATTGTGAAGATAATTAACAGCAGTGAATTACATGTGAAAATATGGTAAAAGGGGAAATTTCATGTTGTATGTATGTTATTAGAATAAAAACTAAAATAAAAACATAGTAATGTACAACACAATGGAGTATATTTATTAGTACAATTATATAAATCTTCTTTCATGAATTATAACATGTATTTCACCAATGTTACATTTACAATGTTAATAACGTGGTATATGAGAACTCTGTATTTTACATATTTGATGCATGATATTTCTGTAAACCTACAACTTGTCTAACAAAATATAATAAAATGATTATAGGCAAAAGCAAAAACAAACAAACAAAAAGCAAAATGAAACAAAAAAGAAATATACATCAGGCTGGCATTAAAGCAGTCTGTATCATTTCTTTGCACAAATGCTGGTTTTAATTTATTATAAAACTATCTTTTTTTCAGTTTTAAAAATTTTTAATTTGAGGTCAACATGTTTACAAGTTTTGGGGATTTAAGATCACTAATATTTCAATTCACAATAATGCATTCTTTGATCTCAAATCACAATAATTTTATACACTCTTTTCATAAGCATTTCAACACTATAATTCTTAATTCAATCAATATAATAGCTGCTATAATTTTTTGACATGTTCATACATCCATTCTCCAAATTTCCAAAAAGTTTAATTTTTCCAAGCCATCCAAATATGTTACCTTGACAATGTTTTCTTCCAAATAAGTATCATTTTTATAACAGTAATATGTTTTCAAGGGCTCATGGCATGCTGCAAATTTTTTGTTGTTGCCGTATAGGCAGGATTCAGTGCAGGCATTATTTTTGGAAAATGTATCTCATGATCCTTTTCTGCCTTCTGTAACAAGGAATGGATCTGTTTTATCTCTTCCTCCAAGTATTGTTTCACTTGATCATATTATGCTAAGGTTTTATTTATATAAAGTAAAGATAATTCCTTCTTAGCAATATGATATACTTCATGGTTCAACCTCAGAATTCCTTTATCTTTTATAGTCCAGGTAGAATGAATTTTTCAGTCAAACATAATATTTGTAATTTATTAAAATTTGATACAACCTAAGAGGAGAAATTTCACATTCCTTCACATATTCTAGTAAGTTTTACTTCTTTCATTTCTAGAACATATTATCATAGTTCAACTACCTAGACTGTACACTGGCAGTTTCTCAGACATTTACGCTAAAGTCATCAGTATGTTTATTTCTGGTATCTCTGGGCCACTAGGGATTAGGTAAGTACTTGATGTCCACTCATCCACACTGGCTGGTATCTGTAAGCCTTACATTTCTGCAGGCATTTGCTCTGCTCTAAGCATCCACACTCCTTTTTGAAATGGGGGTATTGTTATAGTGTGATAGCCCAATTTCCCTAATGCTCCTTTTAAAGCTAATATTTGCATCTCACATGTTCCTAAGTAATCATATCCATTACCATAAATCACATCTAATTAGGATCTAGTCAGAACGTTGGCAAGACTTGGTGCCCAATATCTACCTACATGCATTTTAACTTCTGCTGCAGTGTTGCATTGGTTTTCTAGTTTATAAAGTCAATAGTGTCCCTGATATTTTGAGAGTTAAAATCCAGCTGACTTACTGCTGTTTTTAAGTGTCCAGTGATTCCTCTACCTTTATCCCATGTTCCAGAATGTGATCCACAATTTCATATATATTTTTAATTGGAAGACCTAAATGTTAGAGAGCTGCCATGTCATGGACATTGAAATTCTGTCATTTTCTTTAAAAATCTTCCTATTTTACATCCATTTCTTCTATCTGGACCTGTGATATCAAAGTTCCTATCAATTGTCCTACTAATCCTCATAGGAATTGCAAAGTTTTACTACTTCTATAGTTCTGCTTAAGTGGTAAATCCATAAATTGTAGGCGATATGATTCTTGAAAATATTTACTGCAGATTGGTACTCTCATACCAGCTATAAATTCCCTTTTATTAAATTGTAAGGTGTATGCTACTATAGTAGGGCCCACTATGACAGACATCTTTTGTAAGTAGTTAGGTTCTCAGATCCTAGGAAATCCATTTGAAATAATTGATGTCGTCTGATATACTGACGGTGGTCATGTTCAGTATAGTAACCCTTAATCTGAATTGTTCCTCTTTGCACTTCACATGTTTCACCTGGTGTAGCAAAGTTAGGACATAAAGTTCATGAGTACTTTTGCAAAATTTTTAGAGAGTTATAAGGATTATAACATAACATCCTATCATGATTACAGCCATCTCTGTGTCCTCATTGTCAGTTGTTTCCGGGTGTGTACATTTGGGGTGAGGGTGTGAGGCTATCTATCAAGTCAAATGAAGCTATGGAATTTTCAGCTAAAGAATTTTTAATTGTGATTCAAGCAATGGAAGAAATTACAACAGTGAGGTGGAGCCAGTGGCCACTGGATGCTTTTGGGGCAGGGAATGGAAAAGCAGTTGAATTACAGGGGCTTTTTTGGGACTTGGGAATTATCCTGAGTGACATTACGACGACAGATATAGGCCATTTTACATCAGCATATACCATGCGAACTGGGTGGGAGAGAGTGTGGTCTATGATGTGAACTGTGGTCCATGCTTAGTGGCAAAGCCCCAGGATGTGTATCTCCATTGCAAGTGATGTGCCACACTAATGAAAGATGTTTATGTGGGAGGTTATGGGGGGTGTGGGAGGAGGGGAACATGGGAATCCCTGTAATTTTTGTGTAACATTTATGTAATCTAAGCATCTTTAAAAATATATATATATATAAAATAACATTTATGTAAGCAAATGCACATATATGCATATATATTTATATATCATTTTACAAATACTGGTTTGCATTGTGAAAAATTTGATTTTTACCCACAATAAAAAAA
>JAQZBX010108933.1:0-10509 GCA_029593785.1 Cabassous unicinctus
ATGCCAAAGCAATTCAGTGAGGAAATAAAGTCTTTTCAACAAGTGGTCTGGAACAAAGCATTTGTTTGGGAATATAAGTAAACCTCAACACTCGAATCATGTGGTATTTTTTGATTTATGTAAGTTTTAAATTTTTATTCACTCAAGTTTAATGGCTTTCCTTTATGATGACTTTCATTACCTTTAAATTTAAATATTCCTTCTAGCACAGCATATTTAATCATTTAGGAAAAAATAATTTACATTCCAAGTAGTTGGGTGTTTTAAAACTTCTGCTATTTCTCGCCCTTTCTTTTCTTTTCTCTTTCTTTTTTGTTTTTGTATTCCTTTGGAAACTTGTTCTATATGATTTGTGCTTTGTTTGGAAAGTTGACGTTTTATTTATGGCTGAGTCATGATCCTGTTTTGTAAATATTTGATTTATAGAAGCATTTGCCATTTCTGGGGTTGCAAAGTTCAGTATGTATTAATGTAACCTTGTTATATAGTTCAATTCTTCTATGCCCTTATTTATTTCTTATTAAATTGATTTGTCATAGATTGATAGTGGTGTGTTAAAATATCTCATGATTGTATAACTGTCATTTCTACTTTCATTTATAACCGTTTTGACTTTGTACATTTTGACGTCATGTTGTTTAGTGCAAAAGATTCATGGTTTTGTTTCATTCATTCAGCATTTCTCAAGCACTGGAGATAAAAAGATAAGTTGTGGTCATTCCTCCAAAGAACTCACACCCCAAAAGAGATGATGATAATACAGTGGGGGTGGAGAGGTGGAGAGAAACCCAATCCGCATTGGATGGGGGGAGTATAGCAAGACTTCCTCCTTTGTCCATCCTTTTATTTTATAACCGTTTGTCTTTTGTAATCTGCATGTAATTGGATTTTCTTTTGTAACTCAATCTGAGATTCTGCCTTTTAGTAAAATAAGCACTTAATTCATTTAATAAGCATGTATGGAGGTACTAAGTCTAGGCATAAAATGGCAAAGACAATCAGTCCTCAAGGAGCTCGCAGTTCTTTGCAGGAATGGCAAATAAATAAATGGACAAAGATTAAGGGAGCCCAAAGGACCAGTCCCCAGTCTAGACATAAGCTTGAGCCTTAAAAGATAAGTAGGAGTTATATCTTAGAAGAAGGACACAGAACATAGTGTGTCCAAAGGCCAAGCCATGAGAGAGAGCATGGTTCATTTTAAGAAATGTACGTTGTTCAATACAAGTGGATCACTGAAAGTGTGAGATGATGGGAGTGGTGGGAGCTGTGAGAGCTGGAGCTAGAGAGAAGGATGGGGGCAGATTATGGAGGATCCTATAAAAAGGTTTAGCTTTATTCAGAAGACTCTCAAGAGTCATTTTAAGTTGGTGAGTGACATGACTGGATTTGCTTTTGAGTGACTCATTTAATAATAGCATGAAGAATGGATAGGATGGGGGCTAGTCTGGAAGCAGAGGGACAAAATTGGAGATTGTTGTAATAATTCCCTAGGAGAGAATAATGGAGTGGCATTTAAGATGAAGAAACATTGTCAGAGTCTAAAGATACTAATAAAGTAGAATCACCAGGACTCTATGATTGATTGGACATGGGAGATTAGGGAGACTGAGTCAAGACTAATACTAATTTCTCCTTCACCACCCACCCACTACCCCCAAAACTTGGGAAACTGGATGAATGGTGGTGCCATTCATTAGCATGAAAAATACTGGAGGGGAAACTGATTTTGGAATTTTTTGTGATGTTGAGTTTAGGGCACTCGTAGGATATCTACGTGACTTGTCTAGCAGGCGGTTGGCTATAGGTTCTGGAATACAGGGTAGAGCTGTGAGGTGTAAGCATAAGGCTATGAGTCAGCAACACAGAGGGTGAAACTGAACTCTTGGAGGGGAAGGAAACCACCCAGGTGTAGAAGGAGAAGGGAAAAGGGCCTAGAATTCTAAACCACTAATTTTTGTTGTCATAGCTAATATTTTTAACTTCTGTCTTCTTGCTCTATTTTATGCTTCCTTCCTGATTTATTTTTCATCTTTTCTTATATGAATTTTTACTTAGGATATTTTGATTGCAAGGAATAGAGAACTCTTCAAGTTATCTCAAGTACTAGGGGCTTTATTTTTGGAATGAGAAATACTGAGGAGTTTAGTCACATAGGCAAGCCTCCAGGAAAAGTAAAAACCATAGTATTGCAAGGCCAAGTGGAGAGTAAACCTGGATCCTGGGCAGTTTTACAGACCAAGCAGCAGAAAGTCTAAGATGCTCACTTGGACACTACCATTAATGGGTAACATTAATGGGTAACCTAACAGCAATGATTACTCCTAGTTTCTGTTATCACATACTTAACTTGTTTTTTATTTGACTTGCTCAAGATCCGCCCCCTCCCTTTTTTTGTGGGTACCGGGAATTGAACTGGGAACCTCATGCACCGGCTCTTACTCAAGGCTCCTTTCATTGAAGCTTTTAGTTTTAGTTACAGCTCCTCACTGCATGATTATTTCTGTAACTTCAAATTGCAATTTGAGACATCAGGACTCAAGCCAAGCCGGCTTATTTTCATTGGAAAAGAGCTCTTGGTCCTAGGATATCTCGTAAGGCACCAGGCGTTCTCAGGCATCCATGGTCTATTCTGTCCTGGTTCTCAGTTTCCAATCCCTTGTAAAATCTGTTACTGGATGCTCACCCCTGTATTCTTGACCCCTTAGGGGATATAGGAGAGAGAATGCTAAGGCATGCAAAATCTCAGGGCATTTTACTGACAACTCTTTGAAGGTTAGTAATGTTATGGGAATGGGCTACACTCAACCTTAAGCCTGACTAAGGAAATTGTCACAAAAATCTATGTTACCCTATTTGTGGGCATAATTTCTGATCTCATGTCTTCCTAATTATGCCCTCTGCTATCTCCATAACGACACAAACTCTGTGAGGAATAGCTCTAGCCGTTGGCAAAAGAGAGGATGGGAGGACTCTGGAGTTTGCTTTATCAGAGGTCTTATCTATATTTTTTCTCTCATCATTACATAAACACATAATCATTTTTTTCACCAATTTAGGCAGATAAATTTCTGATGTCACCCACTATTCCAGACTATCCAGGACCTACCACAACATATTTATCTTTCCATTATATGTTGAGGACCTCAAATTGCCTGAATTTTATATATCGAACAGCTGCAAGCTAAGTAATAATTGAGAGGGCCTCAAAACACTATAGAGGAAAATATATAATTGAGTAGAGGGGACTAAGGGGGGAGAGGGAAAGGTGGAAAATTAAAAGATGTATTTTAAAACAAAACGTGTTCTATACGGATGTATTAAAATACAGATAAATGAACATAGTAATAAAAAAAAATCACTCACAATCTCATAGTCTGCAGAGGTCCTTAGTGTATGTACCCTTTTAGGATCCCCCTCTCGTCTTTTCATCTTTATTTCATAAAAAGATCTTAGTGTATATTTTTAACCCTTTTCAAATGTAAAACAATATTGTAACTATCTTCCCATGTCAGGAAAAATATTTCTTTAGCATCTTCATAATCGGCTTGTAGAATTCCACATGATAGGGATGTACCATCATTCTCCATTTTTGGATCTCTGAATTACCTAATCTTTCACTGGTGGCATGATCTGCTTTATATTTTAGAAAGATCATGCCAGTAGCTTACAGTACAACTTAACGCTGCCGTCTCCTAGCTCAGATGCCCTGGGCAAATCACTTAACTTCTCATCGTCTCATTCTCCTTATTATAAAGTAAAAATGGTAATAGCAATCATAATCATTAAACTAATTTTTATTGAAAGCCCGTGATGCAGCAGGCACAGGGCCAAGTGCTGTTTTCATGCCTGGCATCATTTAAGCTTCATTACACATGAGTAGGTGCCATGAGTCTTACATGCTACAGAGGGGGGCACTGAGGTTAAAGATCTTACCCAAGGTCATGAAGCCAGTAAGTGGTAGAACCAGGACCGTGCCTGCTACAGAGGGTTTCTGTGGAGATGAAAGGAGAGAATGTATGTATGCAAAAGTCCTTTTAAAATGGATTTTTCTGTGTTAACACTGAAATGACTCCTGCAGTTCTCACTGGGGAAAGAAAGGAGTCACTTGAAGGTTTAGATAGTTTTTATTTTTATTTTTAGAATAAAAAATAACTTTCTGAAGCCCAGTTCTGATCACATCACTGCCTTGCTTAAATACACGCTATAACTGCCTGGGATGGATGGGATTAATTACACACACCTCACTCGGAATTCATAGTTTGTCATAGAACAGTTCTGACAATTGACTTTTCCTATCCAACTCATCCGCTCCCCATTTCTTATGCCACAGCCAAAGTGGACCCCCCACGCTTTTCTGAATATGTCAAGCTATCATTTCTCGTTGTCTTTGCACGTGTTTTGCCCTGTGTCTGGAATGGTCTCCCCAGTCTCTAATTATTGATATCCTTCAAAATTATTAAAATGTCATAGTGACTATGAAAGCCTTTCTGGTATCTACAAATGAATACAAATTTTCAGTTCTGGTCTAAATTGACACTTACTGTACTGTGAATATTTTTTATTGTGAGTATTTTGTTCTGGTTTGTAGGCTCCTTAATGTCAAGTTCAATGTCTCACTCATTTTTGTATCACTTTAGAGACTGAGATAAAAAAAACAACTGGAAGATTGATATATTGGTGTGTGTGTGTGTATGTATGTGTATGAGAGAGAGAGAGAGAGAGAGCGAGAGAGAGAGAGATGCAGTATCCAAACTAATTATTAAACAATCTATCCTGTGGATTTTGGTTTAGGAATGATATATTTTTTCCCCTAGAGAAATCAAAACCAGAAAATGCCAAGCCAAATAAGGATGAGAAAGGTTACTGTTACTTGGATGTAATTAAAATCTAGTCCAGTCCTGCCTGTCCAACCCAACCCAGCTCAGCCAAGCAATCTGACTTGACTTTTCACTGATCCTCTTACAATTTGTAACAGTAAAGGGCCCCATAAGGAGAGAAAGCTTTTTCAAGTTTGTCTGTATCTTATTTCAAATGAATGGGCACAGGATGGACTGATTAAATTACCACCACTTACAGTAGCAAGCAAGCTTCCTATTCACTTACAGAGAATGAATAATGCTTCCTTTATTTTCTGCCTATAACTTTGCCCAGGAAAAAAAGAACACAAACACACACAGGATGACCTTGCTCACCTTTCTTTCCTTTACCTACTTGTTTCAGAAATCCCTTCTTCAGGGAAATTTTCTTTCTGAATTTTGGTAACGTGACATCATTTTTAAGCCTGAGAGGATCATTGTAAAACAGTTTTGGACCTCTAAGATGGGAAAAGATAGAGAGTTACATAGATAGATAAAGAAACAAAGAAAAAATAAATGTCAAAAATTGTCAAAGGTGCATACAGTCAATGCCAGAAAAAATAATAGTGAAAATGTTTAGCTTTGTTTGCCATGTGGATTCTATGTGGACTTTTTTTTTTACTTTAAGAAAACCTTTTTTGGTTTTATCACAGCTGCAAAACCTGCATGAAGTAAACATAGAGCTTCTTGAGTCATTATATGGTGAATACTCTGGTAACTCCCAACCATGAAGGGGTCTGAACTTTGCCAGCCTCCCCTGCCAATTCCCCCCTTGTATCCTTTCCTTTCACTACTCTCTCCTTCCCCACCTCAAGGGTAGATCCTTTATCTTCATTTCATGGTGCTCACCTGCTTACTTTTCTTTGTAGTTTATCCTTCAAATGTATGTCTCAAAATATACTTTCACTTTGTGTGTTCTAAAAAATCATGCCTTTCAGGTTTCTTTCAATGCATAGATTGCCTTTCTATCTTCCCCACCCCCTTGCGATTTATTTGTTGAAAAAACACCAGAACTTTTGTCCTATAGAGTTTCCCTCGGATGGGAATTTTCTGCATTCCTGTGGTGTCATTTGACCTTCCTCTGTCCTCTGGATTTCCTCAAATTGGGAGTTGAGTTTGAGGTAATCAGATCCAGGTTTGAACTGGGGTGGGGGGGTGGGGGGGTGGAATCTATTTCATAGGATTTGTTGTTATTCTTCATCAAGAGACACAAGTTTATCATATATATTTCTTTTACTATACCTGAAATTGCCATTTCTCTAAGTCTTGGTTTCTTGCAGTTGGAAATTATATTTCAAGACAGATCTGGGTGCTAGGGTGGTTTTGTTGCTAGTGGGTTTGCCAATGTTTTTATGCTTTTTTCAGTGGACAGAGCTATAAAATTTTTGTATATATGATTATGTATATACACATATAAAATTTGTATGAGCTCATACTGATTTTTCCAACTCTAATTCAGGACTACACGGTTCACTTAACCTCTTCTATCTTACATCTGTTTCTTCTTTTTTCTATATTGAAAATTCTATTTCTCAAGGACACTGGAAGCGATAAAATATATCACAGTTACTTATGTGCTTTGTCCCACGGTAAAACACACTCAGAATAATAACACTGCCACCAACATGATAACTGAAAATAATTTAAAATATTTTATGCATTTGCTTTCCTTATTCTTTCTCTCTCTCTCTCTCTTTTTTAAAGTGAATGTATTATATCTGCATTGTTAGAACATATAGCCTTTACATATTATATTATACTCTCACTTATATTCCTCATTTAGTCTTTTTCTGTTTTTAGTTTTTGTTCTATATGGACATATCTATTAATGTTCAACACCAGTCTTACTTTTGACATCTCTTCAGTTAGTTAAGTTGTCTAAATCTCATTCTTTAGTAAATCCCTAAGTATGGGCTCATGGGGGAAAATATTCCTTGGGTTGCATGTTGTATGTTGATGACTGTTTGCTTATTTTTAAATTTGAAAGTTAGTTTGGCTGTATATAAAATTGTTGGCTCACATTTTCTTTCCCTGAGTATCTCAAATATATTGCACCATTTTCTTCTGGAATTAAGTGTTGCACTTGAAAAGTCTGTAAATGATCCATTTTTTATCGTTATATTTCACGGCTTTTTTCTGGTCTGGATGCCAGAAGATTTTCTTTTCTTTTTTTTAAAAAAAAAAGCCTAATAATTTTACTAGAAAAAGTCTTATTGCTCTGCATCAATTTTACAAGGTATATAATGTGCCTTTTCGCCAAGTTTTAATTGTTTCAGGAGAATTTCCTAGAATTAGTGTTTTTAATATTTGTTCTGTTCTCTTGCTTTGAATTTCTTCTTCAGGGATTCTTAAGTATGTTGGAACTTCTATGACTTTCTTCCACATTTTTCACTGTCTCTAAAATACATTTTAAAAAATATTTCTTCATTTAATTTTGATTTTTAAATGTCCTTTTCTTTGTTGATTTCTCTTAAAAGAATGATCTAGTGTGTTTAGTCATTTTTGAAGATGACTCATTTAGTTTTCATTTCTGAAATTTTTTCTTTTATTTTTAGTTCTTTCCTGAGTTTTATTACCTTATTATAATTTTTTCTAATTCTGGTTTATGTTGTCCTTTTGTCTCTTTTATCATTTAAAACTTGTAGCTTATTTTGAAATAGCTTTTATATATTTTTCACAGGTCTTTCTGGTTTGCTTTTGTCTAATTCAAATGGATTTTGTTTAGGCAGCTCATCGTCTATTTTAGATGACAGATCAAAAGATTTGGAATGTTTCAGCTATCCAATAATTCCTAACATAGTTTTCATTAGTCACTAACTAAATTGTTTTATTTAATACATTCTGATAGCCACTTATTTTGTTTGCATCTTTCTCCTAAAATATGATATGCTGAAAGCCTCTTGTTACTTGTGATTTCACCTAGTTAAGTTGTGGACAATTAAAGGATTTTTAGCTTGTACGACTAAGATTCCTCTCCATTAACATGTTAGCATTTATGGCTTTGTTGGTAAGGTATTTCGTATTAATTTTTTATTTAACACTATGAGGATCAATCACTAAGTATCTGTCAAGCGGCACTTTGTGTAAGTCATAATATTAGGTGCTAGGGACTCAAGAATGATTAAAACATTGTAATGGACTCGAATAGGGCTTTTTTTCTTAACTATTGAACATGTCTTATTCCCATATTCCTTCTAGTAGATGGAGTCTGTCATCTATGCATCACAACAAGTTATCCCAAAATTTAGCAGTTTAAAACAAAACAAACAAAAACAAAACATTAAGTCATATTTCTGTGGGACAGCAATATGGGAATGGCTTAGCTGAGTGGTTTTGTATCAAAGTTTCTTACAAGGTTGCATTCAAGTGGTATCATCTGAAGACTCAACTGAGGGGAGCTCCACTTCCGAGCTCACTCACATAGCTTTTGACAGGCTTTAATTTCTTTTTGGCCATTGTTACTGTCTACATGGGTTTGTGTAAACATGGTTGCCAGATTTAGCAAAGAAATATAGGACACCTAGTTAAACCTGAATTTCAGATAAACTAATATATATTTTTAGAGTATGTATGTCCTATGTAGTATTTGGGACATGCTTATACTAAAAACTATTTGTTCATCTGAAATTCAGATTTAACTGGGTGTCTTGTATGTTATCTGGCAGCTCTATGTCAGAGTGTTCTTGTCACATGGCAGCTGGCTTCCCTCAGAACAAGTGATCTGAGTGTGAATGTGTGTGTGTGTGTGTGTGTGTGTGTTTGTGTGTGTGTGAGAGAGAGAGAATTCAAGAGAGAAGCCACAATCTTTTAATAACCTAATTTCAGAAGTGACATACTATCACTTCTACCATATTCTATTCATTGCAAGTGAGTCATTAGGTCCAGCTTACATGAGAGGGAAGGGAAATTAAAATTAAATTCTTCCTTTTGAGACAAGGAGTTTCAAAGAATTTATGGACATATCTTTGAAAACATCACAGTGGGAGAGCACTTAGAAGGTAATGTAACTGCAGTGCTCCATTGCACTGGACCCAGTGAAAGATCTGGTGGTGAGCCTATGGTCTAAATGTTACCATATCAGAGTACTATCCTGGGATTAATATATAAACATTAAAAGGGAGAAGTTGCCTTTCCACTGGCTTGGTTGACTAGGATGATAGGCGCCTGAGCTGCTGTTGACTCTTTTCCAAATGTAAGGAGGAAGCCCATCTATATTTGAAAGAGAATAAGGCCAATACACAAAGGCAAACACTGTGGCAAGATAGAAAAAGAGCTAAATCTTGGTCAATATCAGTTGAGCCTCTTGATCTCGGGGTCCCTGGACTTTGGAGTTATATGTGCTGATAAAGTCTTTCTTGGCAAAAGTCAGTTTGAGAAAGGTTTCTGCCAAGAAAGTTGACTAGTATATATACGATTTCTGTAAAAGGAGTTTATAAATCCAATGAGAGAACAGACATATATACTTTGATACACCCTCTACAGTAAGTGGTAAAAGAAAGGTATAAATGAAGTATTCCAGTAATATAAAAGGGTGGGCTTTTTTGAGCAGTAGTGTTTGTTATGGTCCTTGAAATACCAGTAGAATTTCAAAAGAAAGGAGCATGACTTAGGTGATTCAAAGTTGAAGAAATAGCTTGAACAAAGTCATGAGGACGTGAAAAATATTTTTGCATGTTTAAGGAAGGGCAAAAAGTTTAATGATGTCTGTAGCATAGGATGAGTAAGATGACAAGAGGTAAGAGGTGTCAAGAACTGCAAATGATGGGGTGGATCAGGACCTAATAAGCTAAGAGCTTTAGATATTATCTCATAAGTTGTGGGTGTCTTTCAGTGGTTTTAAGGAAGGGGTAAGATGATTAGTTAATATGTTTGAGAAAGCTGACTCTGGTGGGTATGAGGATGGTTTGAAGGAGTAAGAAATGGAGGCTGTGAGATCCATTAGGAAGCTACTGTAGTAGTCCAGGTAAGAGATTGAGCAAAGCCTAGACCACTGAAGGGCTTGTGGGTGCTGAGAAAAGTGGACAGAGGTAACAAGCTTTGGAAAGGGGGTGGGGAGGACATAGTAACTGAAAATATAGGGGTGAGAGTAAGGAAGAAGACAGATTTGGGAGTGAGAATATGTTCACTTTGGTTGTGAAAAAGTCACGGTGCTTCATGAATGTAGCAAAGTAGTATAGAAAATAGAGAGAATCCATGGATAACGGATTTGGGGAGGATTTAATGAAATTTGAGCTATTTCCAGTTCATTCTGTGGTCCAGTTTTTTTGGTCCCTGCTCTCTGGAACTTTGTAATGTAAGTTAGAATTGGTGTTTAGGGGCTTTACCTTGAAGAATAAATAGTGATATTGTAAATTTCTATGTTTTAAAATATTATGATACCACCTTACATTGTTATAATATTTTATGGATTTACAGAGTGTTTTCACATGTGTTTTTTAAAGATAAAACCTGCTAATATTTACAGTGAATTCATTTTATTGAATCTATACAACAATTTAGTGGAAGAATTAACAGTTTTTCAATACTGAATGTTCAAATCCTTGAACATGATCATTCCTTCCCATTTATTTTGGTATTTGATTTCTCTCAATATTTCATAGTTTTCTGTGAAGCAGTCTTATATATCTTTAGATTTTTACCTAGATATTTGCTG
>JAQZBX010108934.1:0-10509 GCA_029593785.1 Cabassous unicinctus
CCAGCTGACAGTTAAATGCATTGTTTTTATAATTTGTTGGCTATAGTCTAGTAACTAATGATTTTAAGTGCTTTTACAGAGCATTGTTTTTATAAACTTTTTTGTTTCTGAAAGTTGATATACAGTGCAGAATTAGAATGAGCACAAAGAGCAGTGTTTATATTTATTTATGAGGCATTATTGTGCCAGAACATAGCAGTAAACCATCTTCATGAATAAGTCGAATTATTCACTGAGAAGTGTAATTGTCTCCCAGGATTACAAAAATGAAATTATTTCAAAAACAGTGCAAAATAACTGAAGAGGCAGTTGAGTTTTAGTGACCCTCACCTCCCCAACTCTTGGTCTTCCCTTTCCTTGTCTTTGTCCTTATTTAGGGGATAACTTTCCCTTACAGTTGAGTTTCATGCATCACATTCAGTACCAGCAGAAACGTCAGTTACCTCAGTATCTATCAGCTTTTCCTTTTATCTCCTCTACCCTATTAGCTATTTCCTTTGCCTATTAATTTTCTCTTTTTATCTTCTTTTCTGCTCCTCTTTTATAGTCAGCATATTCTACTGCCAACACCTGACCCCAAATTCTCTAGGTACACATTCCTCTCAAAGACTTCTTAGAAAGGAAAGGAAAATCACCTTCAAATCCACAGAGCTTTAAATTGTGAGGTCTGATCTCGTACTTCTCTCTTTTCAAAGTGTATCTTCTGACCCATCCCTCAAAAATGTAAATGTAGAAAGCACAAAGGAGTTGGGTGGATAAGCCTATTAGAGATAAAGCTTCATGCATGAATCCCTGTTAAAGCTGAGATTACAAGAGTCTACAAGATAGGTCATATTTTCCCTTGCTATGTTTTCCAATTGCCCCATCCCCAATTTAAATGTTTCTGTTTTATTTATTTTAAATCAATAATATTCAGGCGAGTTGTTTATGGTTATATAATGAAGTAACATAAACATTTTTGTTTGTGCATTTTATGTAACAATTGTGCAATTTTTTCCCATTGGCTGTGTGCACCCTTGGGTTATTTTGTAAATTGTACTCAAGGAGGTTTAGGTGTGGTGGTCAATAAAACGGTGGCAGAGGAAATGGAGGCAGCTCAATGGAAGGATTACAGAGAGAGGAAGCAGAGGTAACATCTGCCCTGACTCCTGTGATCAGGAACTCTGCCCTTGATCATATGTTTATTTCAATAATTTTATTTCATTCAGATTTGAAGGCAACAACTATCTCTGATAGCCCATTAGAATCAAAGAAAGCTGGAGTGTGACCCCTGTCCCTCAGAAAAGAACATGGCCAACTGCCCCCTTGGAGAAACTCTTTAACAGATTAAAAGCCCACAACTACCTATCTTGGCTATGTGTGGCATTGATCCTGCATAAGAACACTGAATTTTGCCTTTTAGATCTTGGTTGAATTTGAAGACATTTATTTTCAGGCTACGGCTACATAAAGTCCATCTTGTGACAGTTGTGAAAAATAAACCTAATCCTCCACAGATTCATATTTATCCTAAAAAAAAAAAGTTGTGCCTTAACAAATAGGGCATTGTATGTTAACAAGAAAAATAAAATCTTTTTTTAATAAATGGGGAAAATAGGAAATTTTTGCCATTAAAATTTCAGTTCTTTCAATGCTTTTAATATTAGATTTGGGGGAATTCATTAAAATTAAATAAAGTTGATATAAAATTATTTTCACATAATCTAGCATTTACAACTAAGTACATTTTTCATAACAAACTGGTATCTTGATGTATATAGATTCGAAATCATACTTTGTCTTTAGCTTTTTAATTTAAATTAATATAGGACCAGCATAGATCACATATTTTTATTTTACTTTTAAATAAATCTTTTCAATATGTTATTATATCTGCTCTCCTAGTGCTCTAGAGTAATTTTGGTTAAAAAATATTTATTTATGGCAACATATCAGTCATTTATTAATGTTAAAAATACCATGTGCTGTATGACAAAGTGAGGAAGGGGTTCTGATTCTGATTAGCAGTTTACTGAGAGGGTAAGAAGACTTGAACTTTATACTTCAAAAGGTGGTCTTAGTTTTATGAAGTGCTGGTTTATGTTTGCTGTTTATTTTTATTTCAATCACTACCTGGGCAGTGTATGCATTCCTACATTACAGGAAAGCTTTTATTTATTTATTAATTGGTTTTTAATTTTTCAGTTAATTTCAATCTGCATTTGAATTTCCTAAATGCTATAATTTTAGTCCAAAATTTTATAGTTTTGATTTTTCTATTTAGTCAATATACTAAATATATTTATTTAGTAAATATATCATTTGTTCATGGTGAGAGGTAAGAGTGATATTTATTTTTATGTCTTATGTATTTCCAACTGTCCAAGCACCATTAACTGGAAAGGACATATTATTGAAAGTATACTACCACATAGTAACCTTTGTCATATATTGTGTTAACAAATGAGTGAATTTCTACCTGTGCCTTTATTCTGTTGCACTGGTTTCTGTTTTTCTTTACTAACACCACATATATTCAAAAGAATTTAATAAAATTAAGTATTGGAGAAATAATTTAAATTGAAAAAAATTTTTTTTCAGTTTCTATATTCTACCACATGATTAACTGTGTTACACAGTTGCACACTTTATACAATCCATTCAAAGTGTACACTCAGTGGTTCTCATGTTGATCAAAGAGTTGGGCTGTCATCACTTCAGTCAATTTTAGAAAATTTTAATTACGCCATGAGAAAAAATCTCATAACCCCCTAGTCTTGTCCCTTAGAAATGAAATAATATCTTATTTGCCATTGCTGCAAAAATATTACAAAATTACTCTCAACTATCATCAAAAAGTTACATTAGTTGTAATTTCCCCATGTATCACCATATTTTTAGCATTTTGTAAAAGAACATTCTTATACTGTTAACCACAATCTTCATCTACCACTGAAAACACTATGTTATACAGTCCCTACATTATTCTCTAGTTTCCTTTCAATTGAAATATTTCCACTGACTACCCCTCTTTAAGCACAATCACATTTATAAATCAGTAATGTTAGTTATACTCACTATAATGTATTATAATCAACTCTATTCATTTCCACACATTTAGAATAAAATATTAAAAATTCTATGTACATTAAGCATCAGCTTCCATTCTCAACCTACCTTCAATGTTCTAGTAACCTACACTCTTAAGTTTACCTCCATGAGTTTATTCATCATTTTAGTTCATATTAGTAAGACCATACAATATTTGTCGTTTTATGTCTGAATTATTTCAATCAACATAATGTTCTCAAGGTTCATCCATATGTTGTCATATGCATCCTAATTCCATTTTTCTTACTACTGAAAAGTATTCCATTGTATATGTATTCCATATTTTCTTTATTTATCATTTGCTGAACATTTCGGTTGTTTCCATCTTTTAGCAATTGTTAATAATACTGTTATGAACATTGGTGTACCAATGTCAGTTTCCATGCTTGCTTTCAGTTCTTCTGAATATATTCCTAGTAATTGGATTACTGGATCATAAGGCAGTTCTATTTTTAGTTTGTTGAGGAACTGCCAAATGTCTTCCACAAAGGCCGCACCCATTCTACATTCCCACCAACTGTGAATGAGTGTTCCTTTTTTCTGCATAGTCTCCAGCACTTGTAGTTTTCTGTTTTGTAATAATGGCCATTATTTAGGTTTGAAATCATAACTCAGTGTAGTTTTGATATGCAATTCTCTGAGACCTAATGATGTTTTAAATTTTTTTAATGTGGTTTTTTGCCATTTGTGTTTTCTTTTTGGAGAAATGTCTATTCAAGTTTTTACCCATTTTCAATTAGATTGTTTGTCTTTTTTATCTTTGGGTTGTATGATCACTTTATATAACATTGATTTCAAACCCTTATTACATTTGTAGTTAACAACTATTTTCTTCTATTGAGTAAGCTCCCTTTTCACTTTCACAAAGTCTTTTGAAGTACAAAAGTGTTTAAAAATGAGAAGGTCCTAATCATCTATTTTTTCTTACTTTGCTCATGCTTTGGGTGTAAGTTTTAAGAAACCACCACCTAAGACAAGATTCCTATATTTTCACTATATTTTTCCTAATTGTTTTATGGATGTAGGTTTGATATTTAAGTCTTTGATCATCTTGAGTTAATATTTGTAAAAGGTGTAATATACAGGTCCCCCTATTTTCTTTTGGATGTGGATATCCAGTTCTCCAGCACCATTTGTTGAAGACTGTTAAGGCCCACCTGGGTGGGCTTTACATCCTAGCCAAAATTCACTTCTCCATAAATTTGAGGATTTGTTTCTGAAAACTCAATTTTATTCCTTGGTGCATATATCTATCTTAAAAACATATATATGATACTTTCATTAAAATTGAATAAAACATTTTAGAGCATTGCCACTAAGCATGGAATATACTTTATATGGTAATTTACTCTCTCTCCCAAACAATTTTTAGATTATGGCAAGATATATAATGGTCTGTATCTGTCATTGTAATATCATTCAGGAAAATTCCGAAGTCCCCCAAATGCCCCCATATTTCACCTGTATTTCCTTCTCTCTACCCACAGAACCTATAGTGGCCACTATCTGCACATGGATGATATAATTTCCTCCATTGCTAGAATCACAATAAGTCTATAGTAGAAAGTCTACTTTAGTCTACAGTTCTTTCCCCAATCCTAAGGATTCTTGGATGGTGATATCCACTCCACCTCTAACTGAGAGGAGGCTTTGATCCCATGGGGCAGATAAGATCAAAGCAACTCTCTTGCTTGTGGTTGTAGACTTTCTCGGTTCCTTGGGATTCTCGTTGCCCATCGTCTCCTTGTTAGTTGACCTGGGTGAGTCCAATGAACTGAGGAGAAGGTATCACAACTCCATTGAGATTCAGGGCCCAGCTGGCATATGAACAGCCCAAAGATTCAAGTCTCTTGGACATACACCTACCAACTCCAGCACCAATTATAGGTTCAAATAAAAGGGACAGGAAAGTCATGTGTAGAGAAGTCAAGTCTAAGTCTAACTCTGTCACACTTGGGAGCACAAACTCCAAAATAAGGCCAGTGGCAAGACACCAAACTCTGGAGCTATCTGCCATGACCATGGGTCCTGGATGTCTCCAGAGCCCTTAGGATCCCCACTCTTTGGGGTAGTATCTAACTTGGCCATCTATGAGATCCTGCTGAGACATGCATAAACATTACCTCTCTGATGACTTCCTGACTCACTTTGAAGTCTCTTAGCCATATAAACTCATTTGTCTTTACCTTTCCCCCCTTTAATTCAAAGTCATTTTCCACTTGTATGACCAGCTGGTGCTTGGTAGTGATCTCTCGGTGCCAGGTAGGCTCGTCCTCAGGAGTCCTGTCCCTCACTGGGGGAATGTAATGCATTTATATGCTGAGTTTGGCTTAGAGAGAGGCCACATTTGTGCAACAAGGAGGCTCTCAGGAGGTAGCTCTTAAGCACTCTCCAACACTAGGCTAAGTTGCAAATTCAAGAGCAAAAGTCTCGTAAGCATAATTGTCAATATCAAGGGCCCATCAAAGAACCATCTTTCTTCACTAGTCATTGCCCCTGTACTTGTGAGGTTGTTGCTGGTCCATTAGAGAATGTGGCAGAACTCCCCAGGATGGGAGTTTAATCCTCTTTCAGTTGCTGTGTGAACATCTACCCTCTGTGGCAATGCCCCATGGACACTGGAACATATTTATGTTCCTTATATGTATGGCCAGGTGGACTTCCTCCCATGTATCCCACATCACTGTGACTCCACCCCATTGATCCTCCCCTGCCATAGTTGTAACCCTTCCGTGACCCAAAACCTCATCAGAAATGAAGTCAATATTGACAAATTCAATTAATAGGAAAATAAAATAATAATGATAGGTTTAAATGTAAGAACTAATATGCATAATAATTTACAGAAACTAAAACTAAAGTAAAGTAAAAATACTGGTGAAATAAAAAAATGAAAAACATTTAAAAATAAAACAAAATAAATGTTTTTTAACATTTGTCTTCCATCACTGTAATATCAGTTGTCCTGTATGTACTATGGCATTTTCTTCCATTTCTTTCCCAGTGTCTTACTTTTTATTAATATATTGTCTTCAAAGAAGTTTTAAGTCACCATAAGACTACATCCAGAATATAGGGGACTCCCATATACCCAACATCCTCCCCCTTCCCTATTAATAATTTTTTTTACATGTAGAATGATACATTTATTACAACTTATCTATAAATATTGAAACTTAGCTACCAATCATGGCCAATGGTTTACATTATGGTTTACATTTTAGACCATACACTATTATAATTTTTACATGAAATTTAACATGCCCTGTATCCATCATTGCACAATCATGCAGAATACTTCCATTGCCCCCAAATAACCTCTCTTCAATCCCTTCTGTTTCTCCCTCCCTGTCCCCTTGGGGCCCACTGTGACCACCAGACTTCACTCCTTGGAAAACAAGATTCACAGTTACTTGCAACAATGCTAAGGGCTGGACACTTCAGTCTGTCCTCCCCTATTAGCAACTTCCCATGCTCTCAAGAGACACCACCTTCTGATTGAGAACATATCAGTCTTCCTCAGCATGAAAGTCCCACTCCTTCCCACTCAAAATGTGGGTGTCCCCCTACTGATACAGCACACTATGACAAAATGATCACTCGCACATTCTCTAGAAGACTGTCCCAGGTGTGCCATGTCCCAAATGCCCCGCCCCACTCAAATCTCTAAACCTGAAATGCATCCTTGTCATATTGCCAAAAAAGTTTTCTCAACATACCCACTTATCTCCAATGTTCACCTCTTCCCTACCGCAAACTTCCTCCTAGTTCTTTGGACCATCAAGCACATCCTCCCCACTCTACCCACCTGTCAAGCTTGAACTGCCCAACCCAGTAGTATCCCTACACCTGTCATATCTTTTCACTCCACAACTACTCACTTCCAACTTATTATAGATTTCACCCACATGGGCATTGTCTCACAACCTTCTTCTCCTTTCTTATTTCCTGTAAACCTATCTTCCAGACTCTAGCTCTCTAAGTCAGCTCAATTTGCTTAATTCATATCAGGGAGGTCATGTAATATTTATCGTTTGATGCCTGGCTTGCTTCACCCAACATAAGGTTGTCAAGATTCATCCATGTTATCCCATTTGTTAGTATTGTGTTCCTTCTTACAGCTGGGTAATACTCCATTGTATGTATATACCACATTTTGTTTATGCATTCATCTGTTGATGGGCATTTGGGTTGATTCCAACTTTTGACAATAGTGAATAATGCCACTATGAACATTGGTGTGCATATATCTGTTCATGTCCTTGTTTTCTGTTCTTCTGGGTATACACCCAACAGTGGAATTGCTGGGTCATATGGCAGATCTACAGTTAGTTTTTTGACGAACCACCAAACTGTCCTCCATAATGGCTAGACCTTTCTAAATTTCCACCAGCAGTGGATGAGGGATCCCACTCCTGAACATGCTCTCCAACGCTTATAGCCCTCTGATTGTTTAATGGCCACCATTCTAATGGGTATAAGATGGTATCTCATCATTGTAGTTTTGATTTGCATTTCTGTAATAGCTAGTGATGTTGAGCATTTTTACATGTGCTTTGTAGCCATTTGTATTTCTTCTTTGGAGAAGTGTCTGTTCAAATCTCTGCCCATTTTTAAATGGGTTGTTTGTCTTTTTATTTTTAAGATATATGATTTCTTTATTTATGTTAGATCTTAGGCTCCTAACAGATATATGCTTAACAAATATTTTCTCCCATTGGGTAGACTGTCTTTTCACTTTCTTGTTTTTTAATTTTTTAATTGTTTTTTTAAAAAGATACTTACATTACATAAGTGTTACACAAAAAATATAGGGATTCCATTTCGTCCCACCTCACACACTTCCCATAACCTCCTACATAAACATCCTTCATTAGTGTGGCACATTAATTGCAACTGATAAACACAACCTGGGGCTTTGCCAGAAAGCATGGACCATAGTTCACATTTGCAGACCACACTCTCTCCCACACAGTACGGCATGTTATATAATGATATAAAATGGCCTATATCTGTCATTGCAATGTCACTCAGGACAATTCTCAAGTCCTGAAAAATCCCCTGTATTGCAACTGCTTTTTTCCTCTCCCTGCACCCAGAGTCTCCAGTGGCCACTGGCTCCCCCTTAATTTTGTAATTTCTTCCATTGCTTGAATCACAATATGTCTATAGTAGAATACCAGTAAGTCCACTCTAGTGCATAACTCTTCCCACCATCCTGTGGAGTCTGAGATGGTGATGTCCACTCGACTTCCAATTGAGAGGGACCTTATATTGAGTGGGGAAGATGGATGTGATTATCCTGTCTGCAGCTACAGACTCTCTCCGTTCCCTGGGACAGCTGTTGTCCATCATCATCTCCCCACCAGTTGTTCTGGGTGAGTCCAATGAGAAGTAGAACAGGATTTGCTGCTCCACCAATGTTCTGGGTCCAGCTGGCACATGGACATCCCAAAGATTCACGTCTCTGGAGGTACATCTACAACTCCTGTACCAAGTATAGGTTTGCATAGCAGGGACAGAATGAGCCATGTGCATGGAAGACATAGTTGAGTCCAACTCTGTCACTCTCCGGTGCACAAATTCCAAGTAGGGCCCACTGGCAAGGCACCAAACTCCAGAGCTTTCTGCACTGACATAGGACCCAGGTGTCCCCAGGGTCCTCAGGAGCCCCACTATATGGGGCGACATCCACTTTGGAATTCTATGAGATCCTACTGAGATGTGCTTAAGCGTGACCTCTGGGATGACCTCCCAACTCATTTTGAAGTCTCTTAGCCATATAAATTCATTTCTCTTTACCTTTTACCCGTTTTATTCAAGGTCTTTTTCCAGTCGCATTGTCAGTTGGCACTTGGTACCAATATCTCAGGCCAGAGAGGCTTATCCCCAGGAGTCAGTTCCCATGCTGGGAGGAAGGTAATGCATTCACATGCTGAGTTTAGCTTAGAGAGAGGCTACATGTGTGCAACAGGGAGGATCTCAGCAGGCAACCCTTAGAAACCCCATAAAAATAGGCTGTTTCAATTGCAAAAGCAAAGACCCTAATGGCTAGTTGTCAATATCAAGATCCCATCATTGAATCATCCTCCCTCGCCAATCACTTCCCCTGCACTTGGGGGACTGTTGCTGCTCACTTAAAGAATGTGGCAGAGATCTCCAGGATGGGAATTCATTATTCTCTCATTTATTGAGTGATTCTTGACCCACTGTGAGAATACCCTGAGAACATGTGAACATTTTTATATACCTTATATTTATGCTCAGATGAACTTCCTCCCATGCATCCCCCATCCCTGACACCCCACACCAACAATCATCCCCCAACCCAGTTGTAACCCTTCTGTGATCCAAAGCTTCTTCAAAGATGAAGCCATAATAATAGCTGAATGCAATTAATAAGAAAATGAAATAATAATGATGTTTAAATATAAGAATAAAATACATAAAAAAATTCTTTAAGAAACTGAAACTAAAATTAAATTAAAAGATGGGATATTTAAAACATGAAAAATATGAAAAAAAATATTTTTGACCTTTTGCCTTTCATCACTGCAATATCTGGGGTCCAGTCTGTACCATGGCACCTTCCCCTTCTAATTCCCCAGTGTCTCACTGTTTTTCATTTTACTTTCAAAGAAGTTTTAGGTCACAGCAAAGTCACTCATGCATACAGAAGACTCTAATACACCCAACATCCTCCCCCTTTCCTCCCCCCATATTAATACCTTTTTATATGTGGATGGTAGCATTGTTATAACTGATATACAAATAGCGAAACATAACTACTAAACATTTTCAAGAGTTTACACTATGGTTTACATTTTAGACCATACACTTTTATAAATTTTTTATGATATTTACCATGTGCTATGTCCATCACTGTATGGTAATGAAGAACATTTCTATGGACCACTATATACTCCCTGTTCGATCTATTCTTTTCCTCCCACCCCATCCCCCTGGGGCCAACAACGACTCCCTGTGTTGACTCATTAGATGACAAAATTCATAGTTACATGCAACAAGGGGTCTTGACACACTGGTTTGTCCTCCCCTATTAGGAACAGCCCTTGCTCTTGAGAGACTTCTGCCTGTCTACTTCTGACCAAATCAGTCTTCTCAAAGATGGGAGTCCGACTCCTTCCTACTCATTATGTAGGTATCCACCCACTTATACAACACATTATGAGGGAATGAACACTCACACACTCCCTAGAGGCCTGCTCCAGGTGCAGCTTGTCCCGAATGCTTCCCCCAACAAACAGCCTAAAACAGTGACCCTTCCTTGTCATATTGCCATAAAAGCACTCCCACCAACCAACACCCTAAACCAGTGACCCTCCTTGTCCTTTTGACCAAAATCATTCCCACCTCTGTACTATCTGCCTCATACCCACAAACCCCAAGTGTTCACCT
>JAQZBX010108935.1:0-10510 GCA_029593785.1 Cabassous unicinctus
TACCTAACCATGTTGACAGTTTCCCACATTCTGTCACACCAAAAGAAGTAGCTAAGTAATCCCTTTCAAAGTAGATAATTGCAGAACATGAACTAGCTTCCCCTATTGTCTTAGAAGAAATTCAAGTGGTAGAAGCTAGGGTGTTGATTATAGTAGAACTCCTTCTTTCTCTGTTGATTCATGAATCCTTTAGCTTTTTCCAAATCTCAGTTGCTTCAGCCTCCTCAGCAGACAAGGAAGAGAAAGCAGAAAACTTGTGATCTCAATTGTTTCTAAATGTTACATTACCATAAAATTACATACATTATCCTTGCATCCCTCCAAAAGCCACCCTCCCACTTGCCCAGTTCTAGAGTATTCTGCTATGTGAATATTAATGAAAGCTGAGCTAATTTATAGCATAATTTGGCATACCACCGAGGTGGAGGAAGAACTAGTTAAAAAGAAACTGCTTGTGTATGGTATATCCTGCAGCTCTGCATTAAGATAACTCTAATCCAGACTCAAAAACACAAATATTGTATGACCTCACTTATATGAAATACCTAGAATAAGCAAATTCATAGAGACAAAGTAGATTACAAGTCCTACCAGGGGCCAGGGAGGTGATCAGGGGAATGGGAGTTACTGCTTAATGGGTGCAGACTTTATACTTTGGATGATGAAAAGGTTGGGGTAATGGATGGTGGCGATGGCAGCACAACACTGTGAATATATATTGCTGAATAGTACACTAGAAAATGGCTAAAGTGGGAAATTTTGAGTTGTTTATATGTTGCTATAATAAAAAATATTTTGAAGATGACTGATGAAGTTGGAGGGAATGGATAAAATATATTTTGTAATATCATGTCCTTGATTTTCATGATGTTAATTTTCTCCCTCTCGTTACTTTTCTCCCTCTCGTTGTTTTCCCCTCCACTGGCATGAAGTAACCATGTTCAGTGACTGTGCCATTTGTTACTTCTTTGTACAAGTTTTGATAGATTTTTCTGGTGCAAATCAAAGGACCTAGATATGGGATTCTTAAGCTGCCCTCAGCAGTGACCCAGTCAGAATGTATTGAGTCAGTCTGTGGGGAAGATGGCTGACCAGCTGGGGTTTGCAGTCCTGGGAAGTTTCCTTTAGTGCCATAGGGCGGGCTGTTGACAGCTTAGAAGGTAGAGTTTCTCAAACCAGAAGAAATACTTGTCCCATTTCTTTATCCTCTTTCTGCCCTCAGCTCCCTTGTTGGTGCTCCATCCCTGGGACCCTCAAACCCTATAGCTTTGACTACTTCCCAATCTAATCATTGGAGGAATGCACATAGCAGCCCGCATCTATGGAGGGCTCACTCTGTCTGTCCTAATGTGCAGCTGTCTCTGGTGAGATAGGCTCTTGCCCCCGGTTTACAGATGAGGAAACTGAGACCCACAGAGGTGGAGTACTTGCCCAAGGTCACATGGCCAATGCTTGGTGGAGCTGATATTCACACCCAGAGTTCCATGTAGCACCTTCCTATCCCCTTCAGCTATCTTCAGCAATGGTGAACCAGAGCCCCTATTGTCTCACCTCCCCACCCCAAGTTACCCACAGGGTTTTCAGATCTGAGGCCTGTGGGTGGCCGGCTGGACTCACACCATGGGCACCATCTGCTGCCCTTCATACTCACACAGAGAGGGCTCGTTGGAGCAGGAGGCATCTTCTCCCTATTGTCCTTTAGTTGGCATCCACTGTCTTGCATGCCCAATCCACATCATCTTTCCTCTTAGCTGGGTGCTCAGTCTCTGCTTTGCTTCTTTCCCAGCCCATTCTCCACCCAGAGGCAGATGTTTATATAACTCAGATGTGGTTTTCACTTGCATTGTCCTTAGGATAAAGAATAGAACTTTTGGTCCCCTGTTATGCCTGACTGATTTGGTCCCCACCTGCCTCTCTAGCCCTGTCTCTCATTGCTCCTTCTTCTCCTCAAATTCTGCATCCAGCTATTCAGAATCTTTCCCAGGTTCTGCAGTGAACATGGCTTTTTCATGCCACTGGACCTTTGCACATGCTGTTCCAAGAGAGCACCTTTGTAGGTGCATCAAGCGGCCCGTTAGACATAGCTCTTGCCTGTTTACTCACTTGTGGTTACTCAGTTATCTGTTTTCTTCACTGATGAAATTTTACACAGTTACTCAGTATTCTAGGCACAGAGGAAGAGCTCAGTAAAAATCCATTCCATGGACAAATGGAAATTATCCATTGCATTTTAATTTTTAAATTTTGATTTGCTTTGCCTAATTCCCACATTGAGTCTCTGTTTACCTGTTTGGCCATTATTACTAACTCAACTTCATCTATCCCTTCAACCTTTTACTTTTTATTTCTTCTAGTCTTCTCTTGTCCCATTCTTTGGGCTTTTCCCTTTAAAGACATATTTTACTATTTTTCAGCCTAATCTTCACGATTGCCAGCACAAAGCCCCTGGGTCACTTAGGTCCCTGTCTAGCAGGGCTGCAAAGCTTAGCGCCTGCAATGTCCTTTCTGGTTGCAGCCCTTGCTGTGTTCACCAGCAATTCTGGGAAGGATGAGAGGAGTGTTGTTTGTTACACAGTGTCTCAAAGGGATAGACTTTCCCACTTATTTGTTTTTGTGAACAAGGAGGAATGAAAAGGAAAGTGGCTTGGGATGGGCAGTGGTTTTGAAGAAAATATGAAATCATGTGAAGTGAAACGGGATCTCTAAGAAGAAAATTTCCCTGGTTAAAATAATTCATGTTTTGGGTAAACGCAGATTTTCTTCATGTGTTCCCACCACAGTTATAGCAGAATCGCTGTTGACATTTCCGGCTGTTCTCTCTGGTCTTTCCCTTACTCTAGAGGTGACTCTGAAGGTGCAGGTCAGCGACGCCAGCACCCACCAGCCCGTCTCGGATGCGCTCATTGAGGTTTTCACCAATCAGGTCCCCGTGGCTTCCGGCACCTCAGGGACAGATGGCGTCGCCTTCGTCAAGTTCCAGTACAAGCTGGGCAGTCAGCTGATGGTCACCGCCTCAAAGCAGGCCTATGTGCCAAACTCTGCCCCGTGGAAGCCAATCCGACTACCTGGTGAGGCATTCTTAGCTCTTCTCTCTGAGCTTATAGTACAGGCTGGTGCTGGAGTCAGACTCAAACTATGAAAGTGTTAAGTTAGACATTCAGTGAAATACTTATTTGTTATGTGCTTTGCCTCTTAGAGCCCCTTGCATGAAGGAAAGTTGGGATCAAAGTCTGCATGAGTTGGGTGAGGTCCTGCCTTATTATCCACTCACAGTGGAATCAGGAGCTTTAGGGTTTCTGCTCATTTCCCAATATTCCATCTGTTCTATATGGGATCTGGGCAATGCCCAGAGCTTCCCTCTGCCTCACTCAGGCAGGAGACCTGGAAGATGGAAAGGGATTGCAGGGATGTTTTTCTCTTTTCCCCTCCTTTTGTTTCACCACGTCAAAGCCCTCTGCTTGCCACAGGGCCAAGAATGGGGCCTGATGCAAATTAAGCTTGGGATGGGTTGGACTGGGAGCAGCTCACCTTAGTGCCCAGACCACATCAGACCAACAACAGGTGTGCAAGACTGCCCCCAAGAGGTGAAGGGAGATGCTGCGGGGACAGTGGAGGGAGTGTGAGCTTTAGAAACCCAACCACCTGGATTTTGCACCCTGCCCCCCCATCAACCGTCATCCCCCTCAAGCGTCAATGTCAATCTCTGTAAATCAGAGCTAACACCACCTTGTAGAGCAGTTCCAAAGAAAAATTAGTTAACATGCTTGAAAACAGCAAGCTAAGTGAAATAAGCCAGACACAAAAGGACAAATATTCTGCAATTCCACATATATGAAAATTCTAGAATAAGCAAATTCATAGAGACTGAAAGTAGATTAGATGTTACCAGGAGCTGGAGATGGGGGATTGGGAGTTTTTGCTTAAGGGTCAGAATTTCTGTTTGGGGTGATGGAAAAGGTTCAGTAATGGATGGTGGTGACAGTTGCACCACATTGTGAATGAAATGAATGCCACTGAAGTGTACGCTCCAAAATGGTTAAAATAGCAAATTTCATGTTAGATATGTTACCACAATAATTTTTTTAATTAGCTAACATATATGAACTAAGTTACAGTGCCTGAAATACAGCAGGTGCTCAATAATTGCATGGCATCTAGCACCGTGCCTGCAAATCGCCCATGTCCATGCTCGTGTCTGTCCATGGCACAGATGGATGCTCTGCTGGGCAGGCGCCTGCACCTCAGGGAGCTGTGGAAGCTGAGTGCAGCCATGCCTGAAAGTGTTGTCTTTACGAAGCCCTGGTATCTACCTTGATTCCCAGACCTTGTTAGTTCAGTTTATACTTAACAGGCACCTACTGTGTGCCCAATGCTGTCCTCATCATGAAGATACAGATCTAAAGACACAGAACTTGCTCCTGTGCAGCCTGTTTGGTGATGGAGGCAGACATGGAAGCAGTTTAGCGAGTGGGGTAAGAGTTCTGATGGGCTGATACAGGTCTGTGTGGGGCGTGTGGGGAGCTGGAGAGGAACCCTGAGGTGAACAAAGGAAGGTTTTCCTGGAGGGGATGAGGTGTTTGCTGAGTCTTGAGGAGGGATAGAGTGTAGCATCAGAAGGTGCTTGTAAACATGCAGATTCCAGGACTCAGACCTTTAATCTGGGAAGGCTGGCTCAGGAATCTGCATCTTAACAAGGAGTCCACACAGACATACACACATACACCCCTACAGGTACTTTGGAGTGAAAGTGTTACTAACTTTTGAGGCTACCCTCTTTGCGAGCATATGGGAAGGGGATTTGATTTTAACACAATGGAAGGGGTCATTCAGGAAAGTATTAGAAAAAAGGGATGCACTTGAGAAATATTTAGCAGGCAAAACCAGAAGGCCTTGGGGAATGGATGGGAGCAAGGGAAGGTAGAGGAGGAAATAGAAACTACAATCTCGTCTTGGGTTTCTGGCTGGTGGTTGAGCAGATAATACCTCCCAAGGCAGGCAATGGGCTGGGAAACCTGCCCCATCCCAGGGTCCTAAAGTAGTAGGTTAAGGAACCCCCCCACCCCCCTGTGTACATCCCCCTCCCCAGGTCCAGGCTCAGGAAAGGGGGCAGGAGGGAGGTGCTGAGTGGAGGTAGGTAGATTGGAGGGGAGGACTAGACGTCGGGGTCCGAGGTGAGATTAAGCCAAGTTTAGGTATATTGGGATGCGAAGTACTTGTGTCACCCCTTAGTTTGAAATGAGGCTGAGCTAGAGGGGTTCCTGTAGGGCCATCAGCAGTGTTGAAGTTAGGGTCAGAACCCCGAGCTCACCCACACAGCAGGAGCAGTGAGCCTGGGACTGTGCCCTGAAGCCAGCAGACAGGAGATGCCCCTTCCATGCCAGACCATGCTCGAGGTACAGCAGCACAGAGGACACCAGAGATACCCATTTGGCTCCATCACCATGACCGTTTGAGAAAAAGCAGCCATTTCCATAATACCCATTTTCTTACATGAGTCAAATAATGAGCCAACGTAGTTTAGTTGGAAGGGCTTAGGCAGGAGTGAAGGTTCCTGAGCTCTAGATCTTCCTGCCACCAGCTGGCCCCGCCCATGAGCCTCCAGCACAGCTTTCTTGAGCCCGTGGTTCTTGTCTCTAAATTTTAATTACTTGAGCACTTTTCCAGGACCCTCCCATATTTCTGATTATTTTACTCTTTTTGCTTTGCCAATATAGTAAAGATATTCTGAAAAGGGATCTAACAGAGAATGGGACCAAAATTTAGACCGATCTATGGTGAAAACGACAAAGTACCCCATTGTTTTCATGCATATTTTTGGAAGTCAGCACACTTTTGGCATTCCAGATGATTGGGCAAGAAAGTGAAAAGAGCTCAGAGACTCTTCAAAAAATGAAATTTTGCGACAAAATTTGCTTTCTTTACTACATGCACATGATTTTTTTGTTTGCATGAGCATTCTTGAGAGATTTTGGATTGGATTTCTTTCTTCATCCTTGACAATAGTTCCTGGAGTATGTGCTAAATATTTTCCTTTAAAGGAAGAGGGTGTAAATTGCAGGGGGGGGCGGGGAGGCATTGTGGAAGGGACATGCACCCTTTACCTTTATCAAACAGATAAAAACAAATTTACCTGTATAAAATGTAATCCATCCACTAAAGGCTATAATTCCACATCCTGTATTTCCCATCACCACAGCCATTGCCCTAGTACAGGCTTTGGACTATTGCGGCTGCCTCTGGCTGGACACTGCTGAGAGTTGGTGCCTTAATTACTGTCTAAATACGCTATACATCTGCCTGAAATCCTTTGGGGCTGAGGATGAGGTTCAGACTAGACATGGTGCACATATTTTATGGTCTGGCCTCCCTGGGCAAATTGCCACTTTCTGAAGGAGTCTGCCATGTTACCCTCTCCATGTTTGTCCCACTTGGCAAGCTCAGTCCTTGGAAACCAAGGTTGACTGTTCTCTGCTCTGGGAAGTCTTCATGACTCTCCCAGCTAGAATTAGATGTTCCTTCCTCTCTACTTATCAAAAAGCAAATGTCTATTTGTGTGCAAAGAACCTCCAGACACCAACCAGCATTCCTGTCTGTGATAAGTTCATGTATCATCTTGGCCAGGTTTTGGTGTCCATTGTTGGCTCAAGCAAGCACTGACCTGATTGCTACTTGTGAGGACATTTCATGGCCTTCAATCATTAGCAAGTTGATTCTATCTATGGCTGATTACTTCTACAATCAACTGAAGAGGTTGACTTCAGCAGTGAAGGATGTCTCATCCAATCAGTTGAAGGCTTTAGAAGGAGAAGTGGTGATTTCAGCACTCAAAAGAAAGAATTTCTCTCTCTACTTCTGCCAGCCAACTTTTCCTGGGGAATTCATTGAAAACCTTCATCAGAGTTCCCAGCTCATGGCCTGCCCTATGGAATTTGGACTTGCCCATCCCCAAAGTCGCATGAGACAATTCTTTAAAAATCATCTCTAGAGAACTCTGACTAATACACCCTCTAAGATGGGCAAAAATGCCATCTGCTTGCAGGCCTGAGTCCTCTCTGGGTCTTCTGTCCCTTCCATCCTGTGCGCAAAGCCTCTCTCGGTTGCCTCTGCCACCACCTGCCATAGTGAAGATGGGAAAGCATTTTTCCCCTAAACGAAATAGAGTTTGCGAAACAGTTTGCCAGAGCAGGTGCCTTAGTTTGGAAGAACTGAATGCCTTAGATTAGAAACATTTTCAGAACACCCTGGGGTGGTCGTGGAAGCTAACATATTTGGAGACAATGGATCCCGGGTTATTCAGAGTCCCCCAAGCCCTGTGAGCTCAGTGGCTCTGGGAGCTCCCAGGAGAGTGGGCAGCCTGGGGGTCCTAACTCAAGTGGCTGGTAGCTTGGAGGTGAAGTGTTTCATTCCAAGCAGCATCGGCTGCAACAGCCTTGTAGCTGTTTCCTGACTTTCCAGACCCTACGTGCCCTATGCTGTTAGGTATGAGGACTACCTGGTTCCAACAGTGATGGGGGTTGGGCAAGTAGGAAGAGGCGGAAAATCCTGAGAGCCGTTGCTGTGACCAGTTCCTCTGATGCTACCTCCCCCAACCCTGTGTGAACTCTTCCCCCAACTTTGAGCTCCAAGGTGCATTCTTTAAAAAAATTCTTTTTAATTAGAGAAGTTGTAGGTTTACAGAAAAATCACATTAAAAAAAAATAGTGTTCCCATATACCCCCCTATTGTTGACACTTTGAATTAGTGAGGGACCTTTGTTACAATTGAAAGAACATTAAAACTGTAATTCATGTACCGTAACTTCACCCTCTTAACGTGTAAAATTCAGTGGGTTTTTGCATATTCTTGAGGTTGTATATTCACTACTATTTACAGAACATTCTCATCACTCAAAAAGAAACCCTGTACCCATTAGCACTGATTTCCCTTCTCTTTTGCCCCCCATCTCCTGGCAACCATTAATCTACTTTCTCTCTATATGGGTTGCCTATTCTAGGTATTTCATATAAGTGGAATCATATAAGGTTTGCCCTTTGGTGCCTGGCTTATTTCACTCAGCTTAATGTCTTCAAGGTTCATCCACGCTGTTGTATGTGTCAGAACTCCACTCCTTTTTATGGCAGAATAATTTTCCGTCAGTATGGGTATACCACATTGAGTTTACGCATTCATCTCCTGAATTGTGAATAATGCTGCTGTGTACACTCTTGTACAAGTTTCTGTATGGGTCTAATTTTAATTTCTCTTGGGTCTATACCTAGGAGTGGACTGGCAGGGTCATAGGGTAGCTCTATATTTAACTTTTGGAGGCCCTGCCAGACTGTTTCTCAAAGTGCCAAAGTGCATTCTTACCTTTCCCATGGCACCACATCCTGCTCCTCTCATAGCTGTTTATTGGGTTTCCTAGTCCCTTTCTAGTGTAGAACCCTTAAAGGCCCAGACTGTCTTGACATTACTTTATCTCTCCCATGCAGTCCTAGCACCGGGCCTTGTATATAGTGGCAGCAAATAAACTGACCGTGGGGAGGGTGTGTGCAAAGCAGGACCCCATTCCTTGTCCATCCGGGGCACTGTTAGGAGCCAGTGCTAAGTCATGGATACTCTTAGCTCTTGATATTTCTCATTCCTGATATTTTCCCAGAAAGTCACTGTACCTCTTAGACCTCACTATCCTCCTTTCTAAACTGAGAGGCTTGGACTAGACGATGTCTAAGGAAGGGCCTTCAGTCAAGTCCATGCAGCATGATGGCTTCAAGGAGAGACGGCTGGGTCAGACGGCCTGAGTTCAAATCCTAGTGCCAGCATTTCCTCACCTGTAAAATGGAGATGTTAACAGTGATATTTCATAAATTTAAATAAATTACTGAAATTAAAGCACTTGGGACAGTACCTGGAATGTTGGCAAGGGCTCAGTAATGTTAGCAATGATAATCATTCCATAATGCGTTTATTTGTTTTCTCTTAAATTCATGTGCTCTACTAGAAACTTATAGGAGTGAAACTTCTAGTTGGAAGTGTTACCGTAAGCACGGCACATTTCCACTAGAAGGGCCTACCCGATCCAGCACCACAAAGGAGCAACACGTTTCTCTGTGAGAACGTGATTCATTGCGATTCGTTGTGAGTGCACAGCAAGGAACTAGGGGAATTTTCCCCAAACCAGCTCAAAATGAGAATGGGAGCTAGAGTTTTTATAAGCAAAGGAGAGGTATAGGGAAGAAGAAAAGCAAGTAAAAAAGCAAGTGATGCCAGAGGTCTTGTGAGGAGGGTTTGTGGAGTCTCTCGGTCCTGTGTTACAAGCACATTAAACTTGTCCTTGATTTTAGTGCCTGGTAGACCACAGTTTAGAAATTGTTGTGCAGATCCAGGCCTTCATGGCTCCTTTCTTAGCCAACTGCTCAAGGATATTAAGCTTTTTGCCTCTTAGAAAAGTTACGGATTCACACCACTCTGTCTGGTTTGCTGCGAGACATTATTTTATTCCTGTAAGCAAAACTGAAAAGGTTTGGTTAGTATCCTTCAGGGAACTAAGTACAAAGAGTAAACTTAAAATTAGAGTAATAGAAAAACAGTTTAATTAGTGTATTAAAATTTTCAGAGCTGCTCAAGTGAAGAAATTTTAAGTAAGCACATTTTCCAGCTATCAGAAGTCCAGGTACTTAAGCAAGAATTTAAAAATAGCACAAACTCTGTTAATACCTTATTAATTACCAGGGTATGGGGGGAATATTCTTTCATCATGAGGCACACATATTAACCTAAGCACATGTTTTAGAATTTTAATAGTAATATCTTATGCTACATATTGCATATGTGTATACTGTATGTATGATATTACATATCATACAATATACACATTATACCTTTTAATATATTCCTAATGTGAGGAAGCTCAGGCACTCTATTAAACACTTCTAACAAATCAAACAGTTGATTATTAGTAGGGCAAGCAGTTGTTGTATGAGAGATTGCAACACCCTCCTGGCATGTGCAAAGTCTTCTGCTAATAATGAAAATTGACATTGCTGATTGCTCTGAAATCAGAGAATAAAGAGAATTCAGAGTACCAACAAGATTGGATGGGGCATTTTGGTCTAAGTGTAAGAATTCCCATCTGTTCATTTTGTTTCTGCAGTGTTCTCCTCTCTGAGCCTCGGCCTGCTTCCGGAGCGGTCTGCCACTCTGATGGTATATGAAGATGTTGTCCAAATAGTCTCAGGATTCCAAGGTATGCTTGCTATCTGAACAGAGAAGGGAGAGGGGCTGGGGGCCGATGACTGGAAGCCCATGCAGGACCCACTTATTGCCAGATGGTGATGGCAGTGAACGTATCCCTAGTTGGGACTTAACGTCTGTCATTCCTTTGAGTGCACAGCACGTTTAATTTTGGTTAAACTGTCATCTGATGTCTTTTGGTGTATGAGAGAAAAGAAGGGGCTCTACGTTCTCTAGACTAGCACATCTCACTCCTCTCCAAGCAGAGAAAAAATTAATATTGTCAGTGTCCAGGAAG
>JAQZBX010108936.1:0-10521 GCA_029593785.1 Cabassous unicinctus
TAGGTATGCCTCTTATTTTTCTACTGTGTGGTGAAATATAAACATTGTCCCTAAAGCATAGTACTTATTTAGATAATATTTAATCAATTTATATATCCATCTAAATAACATAGATTGAGTTCTCTGCACATTTCTCACTATTGGAGATTGAGTAGCAATAAATGCATGAATGATAGGAAGTTAAGAATCCCCTGGTGTGAAAAAACATGATAAATAAAAAGTGAAGAATCAACTTTCTTCCAGATAGTTTTAAGATTTATGAAAGGATAAGGGTAGAGATTGGAGAAGTATATGATGAAGCTCTTCCAGATACTTGTTGAATAAATAAAGGATTTAGGAGAAAGATTAGGCAGAAAGTTATATGGATAGGAATAAAGATAGTTAATAAGTAAATAAAAATTCTGTGATACTCACCAATGGAAACCAGATTATTGATAGACTCCAGTTTCACCTCTCTAAACATGTTTCTCTGGAATGTGTCCATCATGCTCCACTCTTCCTGGGTGAAGTCTATAGCTATATCTTTGAAGGTCACTGCTTCCTAAAACATCACAGACATTCAAATTCAGACAGGACTATTTCCACCAAAGTCACAGTAAGATGGTTTTTGAGGACAGAACTGAGGAATGGAGGATCTATGTGGATAGAAAGCTCAAATGTTTGTGAATCCTGTTAGATCATTCTGCATGCTGACCTGGCATCTATATATAAGATATACTTGCAGAGACTTTAGCAAATTTTACACAAAGTTTCATTATGTAACTTATGTAACATTAGGTACTATAAGTAAGTTTATATAAGACAATATCAAATGAGTCACAGTGTGATATAATTTGGCTATTTCATGAAAATCTGGTATTTATGATTTCCAGATGGTGCTTATAAAATTTGCACTTGGGAAATCTTAACAAAATCACTTTTTCCTCCAATTTCATATAAATCTACAAACTCATCACAATAGAAGCAACATCTGTGATCTGACTATTTTTAATCAAGACTAGGGTTTGTTTATTCCAACCCCTCCAAATGACCTCCATTTACCCATTCAATGAAATGGTTCAAGAAATTGTTATGAGTTTGGAGAGATGAATGAGCTAATGTGTAAAGTGCTTCCTACTTAAAATAACACTGGTTAAGTAAAAGGGATAGGTCTATTATTCATTAAAATAGAAAATCTTGCAGAATTGTATAGCATTTTGCAGAACTTCACAGGCTGCATACAAATCTTAGGATCATTATGTTCTTCCTCTTTCTTCTTTATAAAACTCAGGTATTAATCACAAGATATAAGGTTAGGTAGGCCAATAGCATAAGCTAGGACCCCCTTGAAATGCTATACTGGATTACAATCCTAACATGACTCCTCCTAGTTCTAGGAGGCCATACTCAGTTTTACCATCAACATCCAAATTGTACTTATCATTGTCAATCTTGTATTTTTGCTTTGATTCTCAGGTAAAACATAGAGTTACCCTCTTTATGTTTTCTGCTTTCTCCAGTTCTTCAAAAATATTCACAATTTTTTTGTAAATTAAAAACACTTTTTTCTCTATCAACAGCAAAAGTCAAGTGAAAAAAACTCCCTATTCGTGTGCTTCCACTTGTCAAATTTTCATAATGGTTAATTACAAAAATGGAAATGGTTGATTAGGAATAAGTCAGTGATGAGAATTTCAAATATCTTTTCAAAATGCAAAAATGCATTCTATCTATATGCACTTTAAAATGTTTACTATTGGAGAAAATAAACAAATTATTTTCATTGCATTCTCTGGCATAAACCTTTCTTGTGCTCCCCTGAATACTACACAATCCTCACCTTTGTGCCTTTAACACTGGATAGATCTCACTTAATATATCTGTTTCCCCTTTGGACTATCAAGCTATGCTCCTACTCACCTCTATCACATGCTGTCACCACAATCCTAAGCACATTATTACCACATACAAGGTTAATGATGGAATTATTTCCCCACCAAGGACAGGGGCTCCATCTCTTATCTGAATACAAAGCCTTAATGGAGGCTGGAACAAATTAGCCTAAATATTGGAAAAGACATTGTTCCTTAGTTAGTCCTTGAGGCACCATAATTCTCTCAGGGTACTTGGCACACTTATATGGTTCTCAGGTCTTTGAATATCTACTGAGTGTACATAGAATATTCAGAGTAATAGGAGAAATCTGCCCATGGTCTGGGAATAGGGATGTAATTTCAGTAGAAATAGCAATTCTTCACTCACCAGGGGATGCATTGTCAATAGCAGGCCATGAGATGTATTCCTCTGATTTTTCAATCTCAGACAGGCCAAGCAAAAAGCAGGAAATGCTGGTGATGGAGAAAGAAGCCATGAGATTAGTCTTGTCCACAATTTCCAGAGCCAAGTCATGGCTACCCAAAGTTTCACCTGGAAGTATCCCAGCAACCAACCAACAAAAACATGTAGTGTGCTTCAGAAAATTAGGGGTGGACTCTCATCTCCCAGTGTCATAAAAAATAAGACAATGGCTACTGTTGCTAAATATAAAATATTTATACAGATATATTACATATATGAACATGAAAACCATTGAATTTTATAATTTTATATAATAAGGCCATACTTTTCTGAATTTTAAACTCTCTCCCTGATTCCAAAATATTGGTATCACTAACTCATGCCACATGTGGATTTTGGTCTCCACCAACAGACAAACACTATGAAATTTCTCAGGCTTAAGTATTCATGGTTCATGAACTGGCTATTTCTCCAATATCCCTCCCAATCCTCAGGACACTTATTCACTCATATCCTACTCTACTCTCAGTCCCTGTCTCTTTTATACACTTTCCCTAAATCATTTTGGTTTCCTCAAATGTGATTTCTAGAAATATCACTTCCTCAACCCTGACTTTTTAAATGTTTCCCCAAAAGATTTTTATCCCATTCATGCAAATTAAAAATATAATTCATGATAGAGTTAATCAATTTAAGGACTTAGATCATATGAATGGATCAATGTCACCCATCCTCCAAATCTAGCTCATAAACACCCTTTATGAGAAATTAGCAGGAGTACATAATATAAAGATGCTTAGAGAATATAGAGTGGACTTGTGCAGGAAATGTCTCTTTGATCCATCTGATATTTTAGGAAAATGGTTATGAATTCTGTCCTATATTAATCTTTGTTAGCTGCAACATCCCTTCATGTAATATATATGAAAGTATTAATAATTCATAAACTATAAATTTTCCCCTTTAAACATTGTTGACAACTAATTTTATTTCATGGACAAATGATGATAATGTGTTAAAACCAAAGAAAAGACCCATTTGAACCTGAATTATAGAAAAAAGAAAATATGTATTAAATATGTCATTTAATATATACAGTTAACTGGACTTGACTGGAGATGACAGTCAGCTAATAGATTTCAGGACAGGAATGTCATGGTAAATGCAAAGGTACTTCTTCTAATGCTAGTAGAAACCCATTGAATAATTTAAAACAGGAAAGTTATATGATATTTATGTTTTTAAATGAGTCATTTACTGAAGAAAGAAATGTAGCAATTAAGAAGGAGTTTGGTGAATTTTAAGAATTAGATGATGGTTACTTGGCTTGGGGGCTTGGAAATAAAAATATGAGGGGGCAGATGGAAGTAAAAGAGATAAGACAGATAAAACAAAGCCCAAAGATTTTTAAAAAAAATTTTTTGTCTAATATATGAGTTTTAATGATGTCTTATATTTTGTCCTAAAGACTGAGCATGCAGTTATGAAAGAAATTACTTTTCCTTCCCTGAAGGCATATAAAATCTAATGGAAATCATAACTGTATTAAAAATCAGTTAGTATATTAAACTAATAGACAAGATTTTATCAGTGAATTAAAATTTAGATTTGGTTATGGACTATACAGGAAAGTCCGGTTTGAGGAAGGATTATACAAAATTTATCAGCTGGCTAAGAACTAAGAATTAGTCTAGAAATCAGTGCTAGATAATAATAGATGAGTAAGGAATAAAGAACACTCCAAATAAAAGGGAAGGTTTTTTTTTTTTTTTTATTAGACTGATGATTAATTGCAAGCAGTCATTCAAGGAGAAAAGAAGAGATTTTCTATCTAAAATTGTTCCAAGTTTTATGCCCCTGGTTGTCACTTAATTCCACTCTTTATGATTTGGATTATTATAGAAGAATAGTTTTTGCAAAAGCCCATCTGAGTATCTGATGAGGAACCTCTCAACTATCCTGGTGGAGAATTTTCTCTTCCAATCTGTGCCTATGATGTGATATTTGGACTGTTGAAATGTGTCTATGAATAGAGATGATATATTATATCAAAGGATTGGAAGAGAATATAGAGGGTGAATAATAGGAATGGCTGGTAGCAAGTCCTGAGGATTTCCAATGTTTAATATTTGAGAAAGATTCTTCAAATGCCAAGAAAGGTTGGCCATGGAAATCAAAGGAAAGATTGGAGAAGGTTATGTCCTAGGAGACCAGGGAAGGATGGCTTTTGGGGAAATCACTGAATTTGTTTTTGGAATCATGTAGGATAAAGAAACATTTAGTGGGTGTAAAGATATTTAGAAAACTTGACTATCAATAGTAGTGACCTTAAGTGGAGAAGGTATTAATCTGCCTGGAAAATGCTGAGGAAACATAATGTATTAGCATAGAGTCTCTACTTTGAATCACATTGGCCAAAATGTGCAAGAGAGGTGAAGTAAATGGGGGAAATAAATATAGATGTTCATAAAAATTAAAGATATTTAAAGATATTGAATTGCTGTCCTAAGAAAAGTGTTTGAAAATTGATAGGAATTATAAAATGGGAATTGAATGAGCCTGTATCAAATCTGATTTTATGGAGTAGTCACCAGAACTGAAACTGTAGAAGCCAGTGATGCCAACTAGATTCTTAGGCAGATTCCTTAAGAAAATAGTACTCACTCTTTTCCCAAAGCTGAACTGCCCAACGTCTTCCACTGTGGTCAAATGCCTTCTCTAACTTCTCTTTCACTTATATAGGGGAATACAGTTAGTAAACCTAATCAGTGCCACAGTCCAGAGTAGACACCATGATTACATGTATACTTAACCTAATCGGTACTTTTAGCTTTGATTAGATTTACCAGACTCAATATTTTTTTGGTTACTAAAAGTCTATACCCAAACACATTTCATGACAGTATACATCTCATTATTTTTCTCTGTCATCCCCACTGCCTTCTGACTTCTATAAGCTTCTGATGAATAACTGGCTCAACCTTACAGAGGATCCATGTATGAGTCAATTCTCTCTTACTGTTTTTCAGATTCTTTCTTTTTCTCTTAGTATTCAAAATTTTGACTGAATAAAGGTACTCCAGAGAAAAAGAACCATCATAAGATATATATACACACACAAACACACCCATGAAGGTTTTTTTAAATGTGGAATTGTCTCACAGGACCATGAGATGGCAAGTCTGACTTCTATAGGACAAGCCAAAAGGCAGAAACTCTGGTAAAGGTGATTCTGAAGTCTGGCAAGTCCATGTTCTCCCGGGAAAGCTAGCTGGTTGAAGGTGGTACAGAAATTCTTCTTTATGACTACAATTCTCAGTTTTGGCTTTTAAGATCTGTAAATGATTGAATGAGGAAATTTCCCTCATTACTGAGGGCAAGAGATTTTTTGTTTGTAGATAAAATTAATCAATTATAGATTCAAATAAAATCCACCTATGAAATACTTCCCAGTAAAAATAATGTCATTGTATGCTTGACCAAAAAACTGGACACCAAAATCTAGCTAAGTTGACACATGAAGTCAACTATCAGAGACTATGATGTGTCTTAGTGTGGGTTTCTTTGTATTTATCCTTTCAGAGTCTTTGACATCTTAGATTTGTAGATTCATGTCTTGCATCAAATTTGGAAAATTTTCAGCTATTATCTCTTCAGATATTCTTTCTGGGACTCCATAATGTGTATGTTGGTATGGTTGATTGTGTCCCATAGGCTACTTAGAGTCTTTTAAATTTCTTCATTCTTTTTCTTTCTGTTCCCTCAGACTGGATATTTCCAATTATATTATCTTCAGGTTTGTTAATTCTTCTGTCCAAATTGGAGGTTGAACCACCTTAGTAAATTTTTTTCAGTTATTTTAGTTTTCAACTACAGAATTTCTGTATGGTTCTTTGTAAAAATGTCTCTGTTTACTGAAATATTTCTTTTGCTCACATATCATTTTCCTGATTTCTATTACTTCTTTCTGCATCTTTTCCTTTAGTTCATTGAGCATATTTAGCACAATTGATGTAAAGTCTTTGACTAGTAATTACATTGTCTAGGCTTCCTGCTTTATTTTGTCCCTTTGTATGAGCCATAATTTGCTGTTGAAACCTGCACATTTGAAAATTACAATATGTTAATCCTAGTTATGAGATTCTGTTTGTCATATGGGATCACTGAAATCTCTTCCTTTAGCTTGTATTCAGCTAATGTGCTGAGAGAGATTTCCTTGAATGTCAGGAGCTCAGAAAAATAAAAATTAAAGGAAAAACCTCTCCCAGTCTTTGCAGATTAGCTCTGTGCTGGGGCTTTCCATTAAGCTTATTTCAGCTTGCACTGATCCTATAGATCAGCCCAAAACGAATGAGTAGGTTCTTCTCAAGACTTTTTAGAGCATGCATCTTGCCCTGGGGATTTACATGTCTTCAATTCTGCATCATGCAAGAATGTTCCTGGATGTTCTAATTTCTCAAGGAAACTCCATAGCATTACCTTCCAGGACCCAGACATTCTTTGTATGTCTCAACTGTAATCTTTTACCCCAATCAGCTACAGTTTGATTTTTGCCTTAGTGTTCCTGCAAGCTGTCCATTCCAAATGAGTTCCAGTTCAGGAGAAACCAAAGAATACCTTGGATCAGTTCCTTAAGTAGCCACCAGATGGGTTGCAACAAATGTACATACACACTAAATTAGTGCATAATGTGTGCTCTTCTCCTTCTATAGCCAGAGTTCAGGGCCCCAGAAATGTAGGCCAGTGTCTCAGAGACTGCAGACAATCTGGGGTGGGTATGGGATGGTGGCAAGGAAAAGCACCACATAGCTTTCCTTCCATTACTTAGCTTTTTTCTTTCTTGATTTAACATTTGCTTGGTTGCTGCAAACATTTTGACTGTTTCTAAAGTTCTGAGAATGTTGATTCTGGCAGTTCTTGAGTGTTAATCGATATTTCTGTTGGAGAGAAAAGCAGGCATTTGGTGCTTCCTACCCTGCCATTTGCTGAAGTCCTGTTATTACTTTTAAATGCACCTTGATAGATTATTATGTAGAACAATAGGTGACACAGCTATCATGGTATTACTATAATACTACCTGGCCTCCATTCAGCCTGCTTGTAGCATCCAAACTCTGTAGATAATTTTGTTGTTTCCTTGCAGATTACAATCAACACAGTAGGTTGGCTATACCAGATGTTGAGGATGGCTGGAGACAGCACAGTAAAAAAAAGCCTCCTGTGGCTCAGACTAAACTTGGAAAGGTGCCTGGGCCAGGCTCCCCAGAGGGAAGAATAGCTTCTTGGACAAGTTGCTGAGGAAATACATGGTCTGCATGGAGCTGCTGATGACAAAGTGCCAGATGGTCCCAGGCTCAGTCTATCACACTCAGGGGCCCCAAGACAGATCCTTGCATGTCACACCACCACTGGCCAAGTAAACAGCCAAGTCTCCACTGGCCAAGTTGCCTCATAACATTGGCCCACTGGTTGGGCTGCTCCTGTCCAATGTGACATTATGAGACAAAAACACCATGTGGAGACAGGGCAGACTAGACTGTACCAGACTCAATTTTAAAGATTCATAAAATTTTGTAGAATAAAGTAATATCCCATTTTTGAAAATCCATTTAAAATATTTTTATTTATTCAATAAATACTTTTGCATGATTTCTTTGAACCAAGATATTTCTAGCTACAGCAGATACAGTAGGGAATCATACACACTGTCTATGAACAAAGAGCTAAAAATCTATGGAGAAAATATAAAATTAAAAATGAAGGGAAATGATCAAATATGAAATTTTGTTATGGATATTTAAAATGTAGCAAAATAGAATACATTACTAAGATGGAGAACTAAAGAGGGAAGTGGTAGGGCATAGGCCACAAAGTACACTCAAGGACAGGTTAATTCTCAGAAGATCCTAACTCTCAGAAAGAAAAATGGGAAAACAAACTTTTAAACCTATATTTTCTTTTTTGTAGGTGGAAGATATAATTAAAGGGCCTGCCAAAATTTTATTCATAATTTTAGTTCCTTCTCACTCAGAATTAAAATTTACATTTGAGTGAAATTCAAGTTTTCCTTTTCATAATTCCCTAAGTTTAGTTTTGCTTTGTGTGAATACTGTTGGACATATTTAGTAGAACAAAGTGTGAGAAAATTAAGACTTTGGGGAAAAAGCAATTGTTTATTACTTTGTTAGAATTTTATTTCCAGTCCCAGCAAAAAACATGGTTTTTACTTTCTTCCTACAGAAGTTAAACATATGAAAACAAATAAAAATTATAAAATATATGAAAGAAAACTTTATTTTATTAAATTATATGGAAATTTTGTTTTGTAACTATCTGAATATTTTTAAAGGTAGGTGTTTCCCATGTTTCTTCACACATGCTAAGGAATTGGATATCAATCCCTTTTGCACTTTGAAATTATCTGTGGAGTATAAAAATTTCTGATGCCAGTGTCCCATCCCCAGACATTCTGACTTAGGAGTTTTACCCCAGACATTCACAGTTTTAAAATGTGATACTAATAGGCATCAAGGTGTGAGAACCCATTCTTTAAAGAGCTGAAAACCAGTATAGGACTTTGCTATTTACAGAGTAGTGTCATGGGACAGGAGCATCAGTAAATACTGGGAGCTTGGTAACAATGAGACAGTTTTTATGGGCACTAAATGTAATATTCTAAACTAATTACAATTTAGTTTTAATTTATGCCAAATTAACTTCAATAACCTATGAAAACTCTGATCCCTTATTACACACCTTCCTCTTTTTTGCAGTTTGACTCACACATTTCATCTTTATTCATTGTGTGCCCAATGCAATGGTTTATGATTATATTTATCTATTTGTATTTTGTACTCATGAAAAATAAAATGTAGAGTTATGATGTAAAACAATTATAATATTGATATTTACTAATATTGTTAGTTTTCTGAGAGATCTTTATTCATAGTTGTTAGTTATTGTCTAATGTACTTCCATTTCCAAATGAAAGGCTCACTTCAGTATTTCTTTTAGGGAAGCTCTAATGGTAATAAACTACTTCAATTTTGTTAATTTCAGAATGTCTTAAATTTCCCCCTCATTTATGAAAATAATTTTTGCAAAATACAGAATTCTTGATTGATTTTTTTTCATCACTTTAAATGTGTCCCACTTCCTTTTGCCTTTTATTATGTCTAATGAGAAATTTGTGCTTAATCTTAGTGAAGAGTCCTTGTAAATGATGAGAGACTTCTCACACTGTTATGAAGATTCTATTTGTATTATTCTTTTTATATTTTCAATTTAATGAATCTCTCTATGGATATCTTGAATTTGTCCTATTAGGCTCATGTTCAGTTTTTTATGTGTATATACATGTCTTTCTTAAAATTTAGGACGTTTTTGATCATTATATCTTCAAATATACTTTCCACCCTATTTTCTCTCTTCTTCTGAACTAGTCTTTGTTTAATGACTTTTCCACACTAATTTTAGAAAACTGTATTCCATGTATATATGATTGCTGATGTTTCTGTTCCATTAGCTTGCATTCAACTAATGTTTTGACTGAAGCTTTCTTGGAAAACTGTAGGGAGCAAAACATACATAAACCAAAACAGCAATGCAATACAAAACAAAATTTTAAAAAACAACCTTTCTCCAGTCTTGCAGAATAGGTCTTTGCTGAGGCTATATCCTTAAATCCTTAGTCAGGCTTGGACTGAATCTAGAGATCATCCCCAGGTAAAATCTAAGAGACTTCCCAGGAATTTTCAGAGCATACACCTTGCCTGAGTTTGCTTCCTGGCTTACTCTATACTCTAATATATGTGAGTATTCCATAATGTTGCATGTAATTTCCCAAAGAAATGCTTCCTAACTTTTCTTCCCAGGAACCCAATCCTTTATTATATGTCTCAACTGTCATTGTTTTCACTAGATAGCAGCAGTTTGATCATTTCCTTATAGCAATTTAGAGCAATGACTGCCATTTCTCCAACCTGAGTGATTTTGGTGATAGGTGAACAGAGACAATTAGAACAAGAATATAGGTGCATGGTGTTTTATAAGTTGTGCTCTACTACATCCATTCCCAGGATCTAAGGTCCCATCCTGGAAATGTGGGCCTGCCAATCTTCACAAAGCATGGAGGGGATGGGCAAGATTTAGCAAAAGAGCAATGTAGTTTTCCTACCATTTCTATCTTGTCTTTTTCTTGATTCAATAACCCCTGGTTTCTGTAAATTTATTTTTATTAGAGAG
>JAQZBX010108937.1:0-10502 GCA_029593785.1 Cabassous unicinctus
TCTGTGACCTTTACCTAGTTACCTACTTCCAGGCCTTTCCTGCCTCATCTGTAGTAAAGGTAAAATGATACTAATTTCAGCAGAGTTACAAAATATTAAATAAGATAATATGAATAAAAAGCTTAAACAGTGCTAACAACAGGATGTGTGGTCATTTTTAGTCAATGATTTTAAAATTCTTTTCCAGGTGAAAGGCTTTCACTAATTGAATATATTTGTATTTTTCAGGTCCAGACTCCAGTGAATACTTACCTATCCACCAATCTATTTGTCCCACCATTCAAGAAATATTATCTCAGCATGAACTCCATAGCAAGATCTTTTTTTTTTTTTTTTGGCTTGAACAACAGGACCTTATTGGCTTATTGTTTGGAGACAGGGAGAATTCCAAAATCAAGATGTCATCAAGACAATACTTTTTCTCAGAAGATTGGTGTTCTGGGGCTGACTTCCAGAGATCCTTGGACCTTGCCTTTTCTAGGCCATGGCAATGCACATGGCAGCCTCTCCTGATTTCTCTGTATTCTATTGACTTACAGCTTTTTCCTGTTTTCCTGTATCTTTATCTCTGTGGCCTTCCCTGTAAGAATTAAGATACATCATGATTTAGTTGGACCATGACTTAACTGAAGAAACTTCATCCAAAGGTCCTATGTACAGTGGGTTCACAGGCACAGAAATGGATAACTTTAGGTACATGTTGTTCTGGGATATATAGCTCCACACCAACACAGAGGTAAATATAAATTCAAAGAAGAAAGTACCCTGTAATCTTTCATTTTAATTAGAAATATCAAAATAAACTCATGACTTTTCTCTTTCTAAAAAATATTTCCTAGCTAAATCCACTGAAAAAACCTAGATATAATGGCAACCCATTAACAATGAATACTTTATTGCTCAGATTGTGGTCTCTAAATATTATTTTCCTGCTAAAAGGAACAAGGGATCCTTGGGGAAATGGCTTGTTCTAGGTCAAAAAGCAGAAAATGCACAAAATTAACATGAAGCATCTTGTGTTAGTTAGCAAGTCCTCCAGGATAACTGTGGTCAGGTCAAAAGGACTTGGGAGCTAACAAATGAAGTAATGGGTACAGGTAATGAAGATCAAGAGCTGCTAAAACTATTACAGGAAAGGTTGATAAGGCATATTAAAATGGATGGAAGAGGATGACACTCCTTGACCCACTGATCAAACTTGGTATCACTAAAGGAGCAATGAGATACCATGATACTGATGGGATACAATGGAACAGAGCACTACCTATAAAGTAATCTTTCATCAAACAATCTCACCAAGTATCTAGCTCTCACTACACATATATAAGAAAGAGGCAGGGACAGTAAGCAAAGATTAGCTAAAAATTAAGGAAGTATATGAAAAGTATGGACATTAGTTAATAATAATGTAAAAACAAATAAGGCTCCTAATTCACTCCTTACTATATTTCTAGCACAGAAGGAAATAAAAGCCAATATTTTTAACAAAACATCTATTTCATTTGTACTGATTCAGACTGGGACTTCAAACCCAAGGCAGCCAAAAATATTAAGTTTTTTAGGGAAAGAATATTTAAATGACCAACCAACCAAGTGCAACTTTTGGACTTGTTTTGATCATGATTTGTACAATACTATTGTATAAAGACTTTTTGAGATGGGGAAAATTGAACACACTCTGGGTATTAGATGAGGTTAAGAAATAATTTTCTTAGGTATGAAAATGGTATGATTATTTTGAGAAATAGTCTTTATCTGTTGGAAATACCTACTGAAATTATTTATGTGTGAATTTATAAGATGTCTTGAATTTGATTTAACATACTCCAGCAGAAAATAAACAACAACAACAAAAAAAGAAGTATAGTTGAAACCAGAAGGGTAGAATATTGACAGTCATTGAAATTGTGGGGTACATGTTACTATTCTCTCTACTGCTGTGCATGGTTGAAAATATTCACAATATACCTTTTGAAAACTACAAAAAAGGAGGGGTCATGTGTGTCCCAAGAAAGTACAAAGTTAACAGTGAAAGGTTAGAAAAAGGTATTCCATTCAAGATCTTTAATACACATTGCAATTACAAGAGTTTATGATATATAGTCTTGAAATAAGGAAATACATTTTGCAATGAGTATGAAAATTCAGTTAAGTAGATGTGACTAAAGGAAAGTGACCCAGATGAAATGAGGGAAATCTTTGAGTCGATTTCATTCTCATAACCTCAGAACGCATCTTTGTAAATGAGTTCCCAGGACAACATTTCCAAAATAGGTGTACACCCCATCAATTCAGAGGATAAATATAAAATGCATACTAGGAAATTTATTTACATATATTTGAATGATGTTAAAAGTGGAAATTGTAGGTTGTATGTGTGTTGGTAGAATAAAAACATTTTTTGAAAAAAGCAACAACAGTGGGACTGTACAACTCCAGAATGGAACCCTAATGTAAACAATGGATTGTAGGTAATAATGTTATTATAATACATCAGTTGTAACAAATGTACCACATTAACGCAGCTGATAATAATAGATTCAGTATATGGGAAATCTTTATTTTCTGCATGATTTTCTGTAAATCTGTAACTTCTCAAATAAAAAAAAGTGAAAAGAAAACCTTCATGGAAACCATATACCAGATAAGGGTTAAATATGCAGAATAAACACAGAATTTTTACAAGTCAACAACAAAATACAAACAATACAATTTAAAAATTGGCAATGGATTTGAAAAAATTATTTCTCCTAAGAACATAAAGAAATGGCCAATAAGCACATGAAAAGATGTTCAATGTCAGTAGTCATTAGGGATGAAACACTGATACATGATAGAAAGTTGATGATTCTTGGACACATTATGCTAAGAGAAGGAAGCCAGAACCAAACCCAAACAGTCAAATATTATATGATTCTATTCATATGATATATCCAGAATCAATAAATCCATGGAGAAAAAATGCAGATTGTTGGTTGTTAGGGTCTGGGGAAAGGAGAGAATAGGAAGTAAATGCTTAATGTGTCTGGGATTTCCTTTAAGGGTGATGAAAATATTTTGGAACTAGATAGATATGGTGGGTGCACCTCATTGTGAATATCCTAAATGCCACTGAATTGCTCACTTTAAAATGGTTACTTTTATGTTACATAAATGTCACCTCAATAAAATTCCTTGGGGGAAAAAAAGGAATGAAGATATGTTTCATGCATCTATATAAATACACCTTGAAGACATCATGCTGGTGAAACAATGCAGATACAAAAGAGAAATGTTGTATGATCCTGCTCATGTGAATTACTTAGAGGGAGCAAATTCACAGAGAAAAATAGTAGATTACAGTTTACCAAGAGATTGAGGCAAGGGGAATGGAAAATTATTGTTTAAAAGTTTCAGATTCTCTGTTTGAGGTGATATAAACTTTAGGTAATATATGTTAATTGTAGTGCAATATTGTGAATTCATTTTTACCAATAAATTATATACTTGGAAGCGATAAAATGCACATTTTGGAGTTATATTTATGTTTCCACAATAAAAATTAATATATATATTAGTTTCCTTTTTAGTCTACAAAAGTAGATATACTAGTCTATTAACTAAATTAATTGAACTTCCTTTAAGTATGTGGGGGGAAATTAAATGAGACATTCATTATTAGATATGTGGTACATAAAAATCTCTAAATATATTTCTTGTAATCAGCAATCATTTTATAGATGAGGGAATAAATTTCAGGTCGTAATTTGTGTTACAAGCATAATATTCCTAATTCCTTTGGAATAACAAAATGAACTAAAGAGATATAGCATCCATGGTTTTATTTCAAGTGAATACAGGTCTACAATTTGTTGAAGAGGAGAATAGTAATTTTCTGATGGCAACTATTATGCCTGTATCCTCAGCCTATGTCAGTGCTTTGGAGAACAAAGAGATCTAGTCATATTGGGACCCCTAGTGTTAACTTTCAGAGTAAATTTTAAGTCAATGGATTTGGTAAGTTTCTACCAGGTTAGAAGTATGGAAGACAGGAGAATTCTTGGAAAAAGAGTAATAAAACTTGGGTTCCCCTGACTCATAATCTGGTGTTTAGAGAACAGAGAATGAGTAAGAAAAACTTTCTTTCTGTCCAGACCAGTTTCCTACAGGGAAATGATTGCTCAGAGGTTGGAGGAACAAGAGGGAAAGGTGCCTAAAGAGCATATATTGGAAAGCAGTAAATATCTCCTCTGCTGCCATCCTTTACCTTGTGTACTCTTGGGCTGAACATTGTTGTTTCTTTTTTGGGTTTTACATCTGGTTCAGGGACTGATGCCTGACTCTTTCCTGCTGTATTGTTTGGGGATAGAGCTTCATTCTCCATCACCAGCCACCCAAGGAGTAATTCATATTTCTTCAGAAAGGCCTTCTTACAGATTCCATCCAGGTGAGTCACAGAACCCAGTAGATGCTGCAAGGAAGAGTCAGGGTGGATGGAAGTGAAGAGCTTTAACTTGAATTCATCTAGGAGCCAATCCAGCCTATCCCAGAGCTGAGAGATCCTTGTACTTGTTTTCTAACTTGTTCAGTTAATGAAAGTTTTTATTATTATTTTAAAAAGGAAGTGCTGATTTGAGTCAGCAAGGTAGGGCTCATTCTGGATGACTAAGAGATGGGAATGGAAGCCCATTTAGAAAAAGAATGTGCAGGGATAAAGCAATTCCAGGAAAAGCAGAATATCTGCACAAGGATCTTTGCAGTTAAGTGGAAATAGGGAGATGGAGTAATAGCAGTGGCAGAATGTGCGGTGAAATGAGGCATTGCTTTAACATTTCATGAGAGATATATTTAAGTAAGTGTCTGAAATGATGGGAAATATCTAATTGAGTAAGGTATTTCCTTGCAACAGCATTTCTCAAGACATATACTATTACACTGGGTATTGACCTAAAAAGGCTATTTTGATTTACTGCGTAGAATGGGATATACTACAATATTTACTTGGCAATCATTCTTTTATAGCTGAAGTTAACTATATTTTTATTGGTCATTTTTTCTCCCCATTGTGAATTGTTTATTCAGTTTTTTACTTTTATATACTAGGGCCTGATTTTCTTCATCTTTTTTAAATAAAATAATCTTTCAAACAAAGAACTGCAGATTTTTCTCCAACTTTGTTCTTTGTCATTTAGTTCTTCTATGTCTGCATAGACATGTTTGGGGAAACGTGTGAAAGACTTTCAGTGTTACTTAAGATGTTTCTTTCATTTTTTCCCCAATTTATAACTTTCTGCTTCCTTTGAGTAAAATAGATCACCATTTTATACTTATTGCCACCTGTTTTTCCCATCTATTCTCCTTGTTGTGACTTTTGGCCTTTTGTGGTTAGATCTGTCTTTGAAATTGCATCATCTTGTGCCATCATCTGGAAAGTATTTTTCTTTCCATTAGACCACAAGTTGCCTATATTCTTTTCATAATCTAGAATAGTTTCCAGTATGCAATTATTGGAAAATATGCTGAGGAACTGAAATAGGGTTGCAGAATAGAATCTGAGAAATGAGGAAATAAGGAGGCATTTCAGTCAGCAGAAAAATGTGCCTTATCTCATCATCAGTGATAAACAATTTTTTACCAAGAAGATGGAGTAATACTGAGGTTTTCGCACATATGGATCATGTCTGTTAAATGTCTTAGGAGGATGGATGCCATAATATCTACTATATAGGTGAAATTCTTGAAGTTCAAAGTTTACCACCTAATATTTTCAACATCTGAGATGCAAAATCAGGTTTATTTTATTCCAAAAATTTTGAATTTTATATCATTTAAAAAGCCTTCAGATGCTTCACCCAAAAAAAATCCCAATCTTTTTTTACTTGTTATGTATTTTCAATCATCAAATGTTTGTTTTTACTCATTTTACTCTTGGAGTGTTCAATCTGTAAAGTGTCTTGTCATTGTAAAAAGATATCACTACCTTTGTCCTTTGGATGAATTGTTTTTTGTTCTTTTGTTAGTTTTTCTGGGTTTCAAGGGCATATAACTGGACTCAGTATGCCATCTGAACCAAAGAAGGTTTTCTTCATCACAGTCTCTCAGGGAATACCTGAGTTTATATCTTTGTTTTTGCTTCAAGTCCTTTTAATTCCTTCCTCTTTCATTTTTGAGCAGATTTTTATGTTTCTTTAAACAAAGAGCAGAAGGTGACCATAACAAGATTGAGCAACATGTTTACATGTCCAAGGAAGTCTTGTCAACTTCAGAGAACAATTTCTAAATATTTGGGGAATAGAAAATACGATGTTGTCAGCTTGGATTGTATTTACTCCTGGGATAATCATGTGGTTGGATGTGAGAAGAGCATGGTGTTAATTCAGCCCTAAGATGCCAAAGTGTACATCCTGTGTGTGTTTGTGTGCATATTCATGTTTCATGGGGTGTGATCAGTCCTAAGAGCAGGGGTATCTGAGCTCATATATTCCGTAGGATGTCTCCTATAAAACAGAGTCTGCATGCAATTCTACAAATGCCAGTTAAACTAGTTCCATTCCATTTGGTGGGATAGCTTTGGAATCACAGTAATGAAGGGTGAGATGTTTACCATATGGATAAAAGACTTCCTGAGTTTTTAGTTTCAACAGCAGTGAGGCTGCCTTGTCCTTAAACCTTCTACAATCTATCTCTCTTCATTGTGGTATTACTCATTTCCCTGCTACACTGGGTTCCTTGTTCAACCTGAAAAGTTGAAACAAGTCATTTTTTAGGGTCTTTTCCCTGGATGCTCTCTCTTCTGGCCACAAAATTCCTCTTATATATTCATGTCTCCTGCCTTCTTGTTCTTGAGGTGCCTCTTCAAATTTAACATCGTATAGGCGTCTTTCCTGAACACTGAGTGAAAAATAGCATGCTCGCTTTACTCTGTTTTTACCTGCTTTCTTTTCCTAAAAGCAACTGCAATCAGCTGATTTGTAATATGATAATGTTTATATTTGCATATATTCTTTCTTTTTTCCAAATGTCATATTTTTTTCAATTTATTTTCAAAGAAGCTTTAGGTTACAGAAAAGTCACAGAGAAAATATAGGGCATTTCCATATACCCTCACACTTCCCCGCTCACATTTTCCCCTATTAATAACATCTTACTTAAGTATGGTACATTTGTTACAATTATGAACAAATATTGAAGCATTGCTACTAACCATGATCATTCATTTACATTATGGTACACATTTTGCACTATACACTTCAATAGGTTTTGACAAAATGTATAATGGCCTATATCTGTAATTGTAAGATGTTACAGAACAATTCCACTGCCCTAAAATGTCCTATATTCTACCTATTCTTCCCTCCCCCTCCCCTTGGAACCCATGGTAACCAGGAAGTTTCAATTTTTGAAGAATTAGGTGCATAGTTTCATGCATTACTATTGAGGGCTTGATATGTTGGTCTGTTTTCTTTTCCTAAAAGCACTTGTAATCAGTTGATTTGTAATATGATTATGTTTTTATGTGCATATATTCTTTATCTTCAGAGTGTTAGGACTTTTGGGTTACAGCATTGTAGACTCATTTCCTCAACTATACTTGTCTCTTACTTACAACTCAATATTTTTTTCTCAAATGAATAAATTTCTCATAAAATCTCTAGAGTTCATGCATACTTGAGAAAGGCTGAGATTTGGGTATGGAATTCCTAATCAGAAGTAGCACTAGAAATATGCTAAAGGGATGAGATCCATATACATAATATAGAGATTAAAATTTTCACTAAAGTGGACCATTTGTAGCATTTCTATTTGGATAGTGTAAACACTAGCCAAGTTCCTTTTATATTTCCTTTTAGTCACCTCCACAACATGGGACCTGGAAATGAACCACAACTTTCAGAATTTTTTCTCCTGGGATTGGCAGAGGATCCAGGATTACAGCACCTCCTTTTTGGTCTGTTCCTTTCCATCTATGTGGTCACCTGCATTGGGAGCCTGCTCATCAACCTGGCCATCATCTCAGACTCTCACCTCCACACACCCATGTACTTCTTCCTCTCCAACCTGTCCTTTTGTGACATCTCTTTATCTTCCACCACTGTTCCCAAGATGCTGGTGAACATCCAGACACAGAACAAAATAATTACGTATGCAGGTTGCATCACTCAGATGTACTTTTTCATGGTCTTTGTGGGGTTGGAGGACTTCCTCCTGACTGTGATGGCCTGTGACCACTTCATGGCCATCTGTCACCCCCTTCACTACACAGTCATCATGAACCCTCGGCTCTGTGTCCTGCTAGATCTGGGGTCCTGGATCATGAGTGTTATGCAATCCAGTGTACTGGGGTTAAGGTGTTATGGCTGTCATTTTGTTCATGAATAGAAATCCCACACTTTTCCTGTGAACTTCATCAGATCGTCCAGCTTGCCTGTTCTGACACCTTCTTCAATTACTTAGTGATGTATTTGATAGCTGGAAGGCTGGCCGGGGGTCCCCTAGTTGGGATAATTTTCTCTTACTCTAAGATTGCTTCCTCAGTACGTGCAATCTCATCAGCTCAAGGGAAGTATAAAGCATTTTCCACCTGTTTGTCTCACCTCTCACTGGTCTCCTTATTTTATTGTGAAAGCATGGGGGTGTACCTCAGTCCTGCTGCTTCACACAGCACACATTCAAGTGCATTAACCTCGGTGATGTACACCGTGGTCACACCCATGATGAATCCCTTTATCTACAGTATGAGGAATAAAGATATAAAGCGGGCTCTGAGAAAATGCTTTGGGAGGAAAGCGTGCACAGTGTCAGTTGTCCTGTAGCAGCTGAAAGGCCATATTTAGCAGCTCTTAAACCCACAGGCTAGAAATTTGCTTTCTTTGCTCAGAATGTATATGTAGTCCTTCCTAGAGGGAAGATGACCTCAAATATGATGAAATAAAATTTTAAATCATATATTGTGTTACTAGAGCAACCTTTTATTTTTGATGATGAAAGTTTCTACTTGAAGTATGCAAGCTTCATGTCCATGTTTAAGGAGTTTAATTGGACTACAAGAATGCGTTGAATTTTCTGAATTATTTTATTGGATCACCTTCCTGTTTCTGCTTGAATACTTCCAGTGCTGCCTATGACAATGATTCCTTGATTTCTTCTGAATAGATTATCATTCCTTGTTCAAAACTGTCATATATTTTAAAGGGCAAGGAAGTTACAACCTAGGTAATTTTCTCTTCCATTAAGTTCCTTATCTCTTTTATGTTCAAATTTCCATTCTATATTATTTTTTAAAATAAATCAAATTTATTGATACATATTAATAAAGCATACTATCCATCCAAAGTGTGCAATTAACAGTATTTGATATAATCACATACTTGTGCATTCATTAATTTCCAATGTATATTCTTTTCTTTTAAAGATTTCTTTCTTTCTTTTTCTCCACCCCCCCGCAATTGTTCTGTGCTTGCTGTCTGCTCTGTTTCCATTGACTGTATGTTCTTCTGTGTCTACTTGTCTTCCCTCTAAGCAGCATTGGGAACCAATCCTGAGACCTTCCAGAGTGGGGGAGTGGTGCTCGATCTCTTGTGCCACCTCAGCTCCTTGGTCTGCTGTGTCTCTTATTGACTCTCCTCTGTCTCTTTTTGTTGCATCATCTTGCTGCACCAGCTCTCTGCTTGGGCCAGCACACCATGAAGGCCAGAATTCCTGTGTGGGCAAGCACTCCTGTGTGGGCCAGCACTCCTGCATAGGCCAGCACTCCTGTATAGGTCAGCACTCTGCAAGGGTCAGCTCACCATGCAGGCCAGCTTGCCTTCACCAGGAGGCCCTGGGAATCAAACCCTGGGCCTCCTATATGGTAGACAAGAGCCAACTCACTTAAGTCACATCTGCTTCCCTGTGTTGTATATTCTTGATCATTATAAGAAAACACAAGATGAAGAAAATCTGCCTATCATACCTCTTTTGATAGATTGTTCTGATTCACAGCCTTAAGTTATTACTGCACAAACATCCATGCCATTGCAAATGCTCCTGGTTACCTAGAGGGTGACATTAATGGTAGTTTTTTTAAAAAGCAGTTTTATTGAGATGTAATCACATACCATACAAAACATCCAAAGTTTTCATTCAATGGCTTTTGGTATAATCAGAGTTGTGCATTCATCACTGCAATCAACTTTAGAGCATTTTCATTATCCCTACCTCTTAGGAGATATCTCTTAATACCTCTATCCTTCCCCTGCCATACATAATGAATAATCTAATTCCATCCCTATGAATTTATGTATATTTACATTTTATATAAATAGAGTTAAACAATATGTAGTACTTTTTATGTTTTAAAAGATACTTAGATTACATAAATGTTTCATAAAAAATATAGGAATTCCCATATGCTCCACTTCCTATACCTCCCACAAACTCACACATGAACATCCTTCATTAGTGTGGCACATTCATTGCAATGGATAAACATATCTAGGGGCTTTGCCATTAAACATGGACCATAGCTCACATTGTAGTCTACT
>JAQZBX010108938.1:0-10516 GCA_029593785.1 Cabassous unicinctus
CTTTCTACACATTTTCCATCTTGCTTAGAAATTGCTACTACCAAAGATGTTAGCACTGTTCTTGTTTGCCATGGTCTGGAAAGACAATGTTATTATTAGCTTTTTCCAGTCCGTTGCAAAAAGAGAATCTACCTGACTGTTGCATCTACCATCATAAAACCTGACCTATTCATGATTCAGTGGATCCTGTTGTCTTGCCGATGACCAATTATTTAAAGATTCCAAATGCTATGGTGTCTTACAATCAAGCTAGCAAAATCAACCATATTTACAGAGTCAATCTTTTACAACCTTTGTCACCCATTCCATGTTTTAACCATATAAACATTGTAAACAGATCAGGCCTATTCCCTGGTGGTAAAATTCTTGATGTGTTAACTCATGCTAACACATAATTAACATGATTGGTCCAGAGTTTACTCTCACTATCATAACACTTGCTCTCTCATCATCAGTCCAAGAGAATTGATGGGACAGTTCCCACTATGACTAATGTGACATTTAAAAATGACGTTTTGGCCTCTTTTAGATGTTGGGTATTGTGACAATTCTGTAATCAACACATGATTAAAGATGGCCAACTCAAGCAATCCCCAAACAGATGGCATTCTATGAGCCCCTTTGGGTTTTATTTTCATTTGTGGAAGGGTCTGAGACCATGACCCATACTCTCCATATGCCTGGGCATTTCAATGCATAGATGGGTTGCATATGTCAGGACTATGTTGAATGGGTCTCTTAGTTGTTCCTTTTTCAATATTTATAACAAATCTGAAGCTTCACATTGGGCTACCTTACTTAATTTACATTCCTGGCCAAACATGAGCTGCTTTCTCTGCCACCATTCCACCATGGACCTCTTACACACCTCCACTGTGGTTCCCCAGATAATCAGAAACGTTTCCTATTACAAATGTATGACTCAGCCTTTCACTATTCACTTGCTGGTGGGCACAAAAATATTCAACTTGCTGTCGATGGTTTTTGACCGCTGTATTGCCTTTGTCAAGCTCCTGCACTACATGGTCATCGTGAACAGGCAGAGGTATCACATGCTGATCCTTGTGGCATGGAGTGTGAGCTTTTGGCACTCTATTACTCTAATGCTCTTGGTCCTCAGCTTAGCTTTCTGAGGCTTCACCTTATTCCTCACCAGAAATTCTGGTTTGTATTTCTCTATCCAGCTGTAGCAAAGCAGCTTTAGTGCAGGCTTGCTTGAGAGGAAACTCAATGTTTATTTTCTCTGAAGAGAATTAGTAAGTCCTGTCCCAAAAATGGTATAGGGCATTTAGGCATAAATAAGACACTGTGTCTTAGACTATTTCCTCCCAGTAGGCACTTGAGTGGTTGTAGATAAGGTTCATGGGCTATTTCCCCCTGATACATCAGTGATAGCCATGGCTCTTGGGAAAAGAGGGCCTGCCTTTCACTTAGAACACAATACGTGCTCCATTATCTACCAAAAAGTCTATGAACTTCTTTCCCACCATCATAGTTACATAGCACTCCTTCTGGGAAATTTTAATGGAACTAGTTGGATTGAGAGGTTGCCTGGGCCCTCTGAGACCTGGTCACTTTCAGCTAGCTGGGGTATTTGATAAATGAGCTTGTAGAGAACTTTTGACTTTCTTTCTATCTGTAGATTAGGAAATTCTACTTCCAATGACACCCTTGTTTGCAATAGTTGTATTTTAGCACTCTCAATGGGTGATTGTTTTGGTGAGGAATTGGGAGCCCCAAGGATTTTACTCCTAATCATTTGTTTTCATCTTTTGATGTCTTCTTTGTCCCTGCAGGTTGTAGCTCAAGGCAGTGGCCAGCAGAGTGGCTTGTTGCCTCATATCTTGCTATTGTTTGCTTTTTTTTTTTTCTGGGTCTGATCTTCATTGTTGAAAACCTTAAAGGCAATCTGAGACAAAGGCATCCTTAATACCCCTCCAGCCTTTGTAGATTTTTCCATATAGGTGGGGCACTTTGATTAATGAAAGTCATATTGACTAGCCTCATATTATCCAGGAGTTCTGGGTCCAAATCAGTGTATTGTCTCTATGACTCAAACACTCTTTCAAGAAAAGTAGATGGGATTTCTTTTGGCCTTTTTTGTGCCTCCTGTACCTTTAAAACTTTGGCTTCAGGACTATCTTTTACTTCCCTGTTTTGATACACTATTTATAATGCTTTAGTTTGTCCTGGTCCCCATGATCATATGGGTGCCATCTGGGCTCTGCCCCTGGGATGGTCAATGCTACTGATGTTTGAATTGTGTTGTTAGATTGCAATTTATACAGTCTATCAGCCTCCTGGTAAGCTTTTTCAAAAAATATCCTGCATTCTTCAGAAATAGGGAGTGTGTTCATGAAGGCCTGAATGCCAGCCCAGGTGTAGTTATTAGTAGGAAAAATGGAAATAAAGAGATTCTCCATCTTTTTAGGATCATCTTTATTAGAAGATATGTTATTTTTTCCAAATATATAGATTGAAGGTGAAAAAGGGAGAAAGTACATATAAAAACCCTGTAGGGTTGCCTTGATCATCCAGTCCTGAAGGGATTGTCCTAATGGGAATTGCCCTACTTGGGATTGATCATTCCCTAGGCTGAATTGAGTACCCAGTAATGTGTGGGTGGGGGATACCATTCCTTCTCAACTGGTAAGTAAAGAAGAGTATAAGTCTGAATCAGTGGCTTCTGGAAGGTTAGAGGATGTCCCTGTATGGCTCATTCCAGCTTCCCCCTGGGTTGCTGAAGGAGGCATCAGGTGAGGTAGGAGTTTTGAATCTGGCAACATAGAATTTGTATGATTCACCTTAGTTCCCTCCCTTTGAACCATAATTTTGTACATGCTTATTATGATACAGAAACATAAAAGACTGAACATATGGGATTTCACCCCATTTTTCTTCCTTTTTACAATATAAATCTAAATGTAGGCTTGTATTATAATTTAAAAACCCATTTTAAGGTCAGTGTTCCCCTGATTCTAGTTTATATTGGGGCCAGGCTATGTTACAAAAGAAAACTCAATTTGCATTAACCTCATTTTTTGAAATATCTATGAAAATGGAATAATATTAAGTTTAAAAAAGATGTTGTAAGATTATGTGAGCTAACACATGAAATTTTAGATTGGTATATACCATAATAGAAAGAAATCATAAGACTCTTCCTAGTAACCCACTTTCTTCATTTCTTTCCATCTGCTAGAATGATTGAACAGCTACATTGAACATCTGTCCATTTTATTCACAATATCTCCCATCTCTGGGTTTGTTTCTGCTATTGCTTCTGTTTAGGAAATCTTTTCCATTAAATTTGATGGTTCATGTCTGTATTAATCAGGGTCCTGTAGGGAAACAGAATCAACAGGGGATATTTGTAAATAGTATGAGATTTTATAGAATTCTTTCACAAGACCATGGGGGTGCACAAGTCCAGGTTCTGCAGGCAGGCTACAAACCAGGGGCTGCGATGAAAGTCCAATGAAGGTCCTTGATGAGTTTCCAGGAGATGGCTGTCCAAAGATGAGCTGGAAAATTCTCTCTGAATGCTGAAATCACTTCCCCTTTTAAAGCATTCAACTGATTGGATAAATCATCACTGATTGCTGACAGCAATCCCCTGGTTGATGCAGATGTAATCAGCCATCTATGCAGTTATCTCACTGTTGCCTAAACCCCATAAATGTCCTTATATTACAATTAGCCCAGTGCTTGCGTGAACAAACAACTGGGCACAATTATCTGGCTGAATTGACACATTAGTCTAACCATCAGTCCATCAACTCAGAAACCATGCACATTACCTTAAACCATACTTAGCCTCTAAGTAAAAACAATAGCAGGCATGCATATATATATATATATTTCCACCTAACAATGCTCAACTCTCCTGCATATAAACAGAAACACATTGATTCTCTACAGAACAGGGTGCAAGTCCTTGGGTAATATTCACTCTTAAATGTGACATCCTAAAATACTATGACATGAAACTAATACAACTTGTCATATGAAAAGGGAAAAAGTTGGGGAAGAAAACAAAGAAATTCATTTTGTGTACATATACACATATACTCATAACAAAACAAGGAAGAAAGATTCATGACCATTACAGTCCTCATTTCTGTAACTGGTCACATGGACGATGTTCATATTTATCACTACCTTTTTCCACTACCCATTCCATGTTCCCATTACCCTCAGTAAGCACTTCATATGGCTGTGGTTCTTTGCCTGGTGGGTTGACCCAAACTTTCATTCCTGAAGATTCTGGGCCATTGGTAGTCCTGCTTGGATTAGGTTGCTGTAATTTTTCATTGACTTTAATCCCAGGTAATGGCAGTACTAGGAGAAACCCTAGAGGATCTCCTGTATTCCAGACAATCTCTTCTTTACCCTCATTATGTAGTTGCAGTCCTATTTCCCCCTGATAGTCAGGATCAATCACCCCAGCCAGTACAGTAATTCCCTTCTCTGCCTGTTGATTCAGAAATAAGAGAAGCTCAAAGAGGTCAGGTGGCAGTCTGAACTTCCAGTTCAATGGAACCATTGTTGTGTTCCCTGGTGGCGGCACTCTTTCTTTTGGGACTAAGACCTGTAGACCAGCAGAGGTTAAGTTTGCAGGGAGAGGAAGCATTGGGGAAAAGGAAATAATCAGACATTTTGGGGAATATTAGACACTAGCTCAGAAGTGACATTAATTCCAGGAGACCCAAAACATCACTGTAGTCCATCAGTCAGAGTAGGGGCCTATGGAGGTCAGGTGATTGATGGAGTTTTAGCTCAGGCCCATCTCACAATGAGTCCAGTGGGTCCCAAGACCCATTCTTTGGTTATTTACCCAGCTCCAGAATGCACTATTGGAATAGACATACTCAGTAACTGGCAGAATCCCCACATTGGACCACTGACTTGTGGAGTAAGAACTATTATGGTAGGAAAGGCCAAGTGGAAGCCACTAGAATTGCCTTTGCCTAGCAAAAATAGTAAATCAAAAGCAATACTAGATTCTTGAAGGGATTACAGAGATAGTGCCACCATCAAGGATTTGAAGGATGCAGGGGTGATGATTCCCACCACATCCCCATTCAACTCTCCTATTTGGCCTGTGCAGAAAACAGATGGATCTTAAAGGATGACAGTAGATTATCATAAACTTAACCAGATAGTGACTCCAATTGCAGCTGCTGTCCCAGATGTGGTGTCATTGCTTGAGTAAATCAACACATCCCCTGGTAATGTAGCTGTTGATGTGGCAAATGCTTTTTTCTCACCTGAAATTAGTAAGGACCACCAGAAAGAGTTTGCTTTTAGCTGGCAAGACCCACAGTATAAGTTTACTATCCTGCTGACTATGCCATGGACTATTTGTGGCTTCTTCATTATTGGAAAGGGAGTCATTAGTACCTTCAGTCCAATTAGAGTAGAGAGCCAATTACAAAACTCCCAGAACCACCCCACTCTTGGTACAAATCTGTATTAGTCAGGGTTGTCTAGGGAAATAGAGTCAATGGGAGATATCTGTAAATAGTATGAGATTTTATAAGAGTCTTTCATGTGACTATGGCAGTGCACAAGTCCAGGTTCTGCACGCAGGTTGCAAACCAGGGGCTGTGATGAAAGTCCAATGAAGGTCCTTGATGAGTTTCCAGGACATGTTGGCTATCCAAAAATGAGCTGGGAAATTCTCTCTGAATGCTGAAATCTCTTCCCCTTATAAGGCATTCAACTGATTCGATAAAGCATCACTGATTGCTGATGGCAATCTCCCTGGTTGATGCAGATGTAACCAGCCATCTATGCAGTAACTCACTGATGACTAAAGCCCATAAATATCCTTGTATTACCATTAGCCCAGTGCTTACTTGACCAAACAATAGGGCAATATTACCTGGCCTAGTTGATACATTACAATAACCATCACAATATCTTACATTTAATTCTTATGCCTTCTATTATGTTATTAAGGAGGATTTCACAGAAACATCAACAGGCCACAATTATTTCCTTTACCCTCTCTTGTTCTTTTATTGCTGAGAATATGTAATTTTATTTATTTCAAATAATAGTCTGGTGTTTCTTCCTTATGAAATGTTTTTTCTTAATTTGACTGAGATATATGCTATGTCTATGTCTTTTTCTATATCTTTTTTCTTAAGAATGTGCCTGGCACACACATGCAAATCTAGATAAATGTTTACTGAAATGAATTAAATATACTATCTTCTTTTTCTATGATGGCATACATTGTTCTCACACAGAATATCCATTATGTCATTGACAAACATGTATTAATAATTAAATATGTGATGTCTGAAATGCTAAATATTTTATTATATATATAAGTGACTGTCATGTATATAATGAAATCTTAGTGGATTATCAGCACCTAGAGTGTCTTTTTAGTTATTTGTTTTCTGTAACAAGGAAGCACTGTTATTCCAATTACCCCTTATGCCCATATCTCATAAATAAAATTACCTATTCTTAACCTTTTACCTATGTTACTTGTAGCAGTTTGATATTGTTTATGAATTCCAAAAATTGATATTGGATTATGTTTGTAAACTGATTTGTTCCTCTGGGCATATTAGATTATCTTGTATTCAGAGGTTTCACTTCTACTTGATTAAATAATGATTATGGCTTTTATTGGGCCACTTCAGTAAGACATTGAGTCCCCAACCCCTTGGTGGGTGGGCACTCACAGAGAAACTGTACTGCAGAGAAGGGAGGTGAGAGTTTTGATCCTGGAGCCTGGGAAATAAACATACAGGAGAAGAACACAGAGAAGCAGATATGTGAGGTAACAGAGAAGACTCCTTTAGACATGGCAGAGGCCCCGGGAAGAGAGATGATCCATTTGCCTAATAGTCTACATCTTGCCTTCTGGAGAGAGCAGAGCAGCTGAGCTCAGAAAGAAACAAGCCCCAGGAAGAGAGGAACCCAGGAAGCCGGAACCCTTCTCAGAAGTTGGCAGCCTTCTTGCTCCAACAAGTGGCAACAGACTTTCATGAGGGAAGTAACTTATGCTTTATGATGTGGTAACTGTAAAATTCTACCCTTTATAAAAGCCAGTAGAGTTCTGGTATTTTGCATCAGAACCCCTTTAGCTAACACTGTCCTATATCATTAGACATTTCTCTTAGTCCAGGCACTTATGTCTTAGCAACAAAAAGACTTCATTATTTCCACATAGCACTTCTCTGATTGTTTTACTTCTGCCTGGCAGTCACCAGGAGGCTCAGGAAATAAACAGTGAAAACAATCTATACCTTTAATGTCACGAACTCCTCAATGGATGTTTTGCTACTTGGGGCAACTCCCACATCTAAAACAACCTTTCTTTCTCTTGAAGATACAGAAACCTCTGGAGTATTGAGGATTAAAAAAAAAAAAACAAAACTTCCATATATTCCAAAGTTAATTAGTTCTCAGTTATTCTTGTTTTTGTCTGATATACTTTAATACAATATGCTTCCTGGGAGTATTTACATATTTCTTAGAGAAGAAAGTTGACTGTGGTGCACTGTGTGTCTGTGTGCAATTAATGAGTTGTTTGTGTGTATGGAATGGGAGCTCCTAGATTTCTTGAGAAAGGATCTAGGGAAACACCATCCCATTCTAGAGAACGCTAAGCTAAAAACCAAGAAACTTTTATCATTTCTCTTAAGGGTCACAAAACTTTATTGGCAGAATATATGATGAAAATATAGGTGAAGCTTACACTCAAGATCAATTGATCTATTATTAATGATCAATCTGCTAGGTGTTCTTTCTAATGTTCATTTTCCAGCCCTTAGCACAATTAGTGTTGCCTGCAAAATCATCTGACAAATAAAATGTAGAATAATTTGGTAAATTGGTTTGCTCAGCAAGGGAGTGTAAGACAGAGCAATTAAGAAATATTTTGGGCTGTAATTATGTGATTTTTAAAATCTTTCCCAATAATATATGTTTTATTTTAATTTAAAATATTTAATGTCCACCATAGTAAATATCAATAAATGAATACCTTAACTAGTTTATAAACATTCATATTACACAGGCACATTATTTAAGTCCCAAGGCAGTTAGATATCACCGGGTATAGGAAGCTTAAAACTCTTGGATGGGACAAGAAGGAAATATTGAAGGCTAAGTTAAGCTAGCAGTGACTCTATTCTATTTGTCTTCCTACTTTTTTCACACTCTTCCTATTCATCATTCTTAATTTCATATTTATCTGTCTCTAATTTTCTGTTGAGAAGGAATATTTAGACAGTTTTACACTATTCTATAGATTGTGTTAACAATCTATCCTAAATATTTCAAAGTATTCTTAATTTTAACTAGTTTTTTTGTTTCCTTTCTACATAAACCATCAAATTTTTCAGAAAATATGATTTTTACTAAATGTCTTTGATGACTCTTTTCATCTAAAAGTCCACAAGACAGTTATTTTGTTCTGACATATTTAATATAAATTGAACCATCATTTCATCATCTGAATTGTGTCATCATAAGAATAAATGGACTAGCAGTTCTTTTTCTAACTCTCGTATTCATTTTGGTCACATATTATAGTTCCAGTGATTAGAATATGCTGTAACAAGCAGAGGATGTGAAGTGCATAGTACATTATAGAGGCTGACTTTAATTTCTGGAATCAGAAATAAATCTTTGTGGTGATCTAGCTCTGTGTCTTTGGACATAAGTGATATAAACTTCCTAGTTCAAGTTTTGGCATAGTATAAAGTAAGTGTTTCATGTGCGGTTGTAGTAGATGCTCTTGTTACCAGGATCTCAGTGAATTTATATATCATCCCCATAGGAGTTGAGCATTGTAGCTAGTTAGACGTGGAATCCAGGCTCTCTGACTTTGAAGTTCAAGTTTAAACCACTGTGCTGCTCTCTGGGAGAAGCAGCAGCAACTCTGCTCATAATAGTAACTGAGTTAATGATGCACAGATGTGTGCCTTCCTCATCAGCCATATTTTGGTGAAGAGAGAGAGAGATGTTGGTGATTTTCTCCCTGAAGGTAACTACGGGCTTGGCAGGATTTTTTGGAGGTGAGAATGACTTCATCATTATCTCCAAAGTGAGGAAGAACCTTGATGACCCATTGGCTGTCTCCAGTCTCTGTATATCATCAAAGACTACCAGTGGTACCATTCTTTTTGTGCATATGACTTTATGTTTGGATTCCCAAAGTTTTTAAATTGCATTCCCCAAGTAATTTAACTCTTTTGAGTTGCTTTCCTTATTCTTATTTATTTCCAAATCCCTATTGTAAATTATGTGATAAATTTATGATAACATATGTAAAATATCGTACAGTACCACAATATGAGGATTGGATGGATGCATAATATCTTACCTACAACAGGCATAATAACTTACCTGTTTCTTTTTTCCAACTGCTGAAACTATTTACCTCAGTCATGGCTTTCTTTATTGATTTTCCTTTTCTTCGTATAAGTATTGAAAATCTCCTCCTTAGTCCACCATGGAAATACCCTTCTCTCAGTCTCTCCCTCAAATTCATCCAAATTAGGAAGTTTTAATTGAATTTATTTTTGGTTACAACTTGAGAGATTTACACATGAGAATCTTTAGGTCCAGAATCTAAGTGTATAGTAACTGTAGCAGATGTTGTCCAATCGCATTTCCAATTTTTTACAATTTTGCACTACTACCCACAATACGTCAGATTTCAAATGTTTATATTGGTAACTTTATTTGTTTTTTTCTTTTCTCTTTATTGGGTATGACATAGTTTTCTGGCTTTTATTAATCCTTTCAAAGAAACAACTTTGGATTTGTTGATATTCACTATTTAAGACAGAGGCATTTCTCCTTTCCTTGTTTTATTATATCCTTTTCTCAGTATGGTTTGGATTTAATTTGCATTTATGTTACTAAATCTTGATACTTAGAATACTTAGATGATTAGTTACCAAATTTCCTTGTTTTTTATATCTTAGTGATGATCAATCTATACATCCATAGATTTTTAAATGATACCAAGGGGAATTGTATGACAGCAAATAAATTCAACAATTTAAATAAAATGGAAAACCTACTTTCAATGACGTAAGTTACAAAAGATCATTAAAAATAAACAGTGAATAATCTCAATAATAATTGTTATAACTAGATTCAGGGTTTTTTGGCATGCAATATCTTCCTACCATGAAATCTAATGTTCAAATTGCTTAACTATTGCCTTCTATTATATACTAAAGAAAAAATAATACCAATTATATAAAAATAGTTCCAGATCTCATTCTCTTAGACCAGCATTTCTCTCCTAATTATAAATTTTAGTGGCTTCTATATATTCCTTCAGATTTTCTGCATGCATGATCAAATCATCTGTAATACAAACAGTTTTACTTCTTATCTAATCCGGGTGGCCTTTTTTTAAATGAGTGAGTTTAGCAGAGTTTCAAAATTATTTCAATATACAAAAATCAATTTTCATTTGGGACTAGTAAAAAAAATCAAGAATTGAAATTTTAAATTATCACTTTTAACT
>JAQZBX010108939.1:0-10506 GCA_029593785.1 Cabassous unicinctus
GGGAATATCTATTTAAAAGTTCTCATACATTGTGGAAAGCTTTGCAGCAGTATATCTATGATGTACTTGTTCTACTCTTACCCAGAAAAGTAAAATGCTCAGTAGTATTCTTCTACCTCAACTGCCACTTCCACTGAACTAAGAGGAACAATATATCATAAACCCAAATTCAGTTTTGTCCTGTGAGGAAACTGCTGGTGTCATGAACTCACTTTATCTCACAATTCCCTCCTATCCTCTTGCAATGCCCTCCTTCTTTTCACTGCCTGTAGTTTGGCCCATTGTACCCATGCAGGCAGATTCCCCCACAGCCTTGCACTGATTCTGTTCCTTCAACTATTAAAAAAATATGTTGCGTCATCCTTCAGAAACATACTTACCATGGAGCTGGCTAGTCTGAGACCCACTTCAGCATCACATGTACCAATAATATCCCATTTCTCCTTCCTGACATACAGTGTGGCTCATATTCCAGGTCTTCTAGGATTTATTGTTCATATAAGTGCTCTATATTGTCCTGGCCTGGGTAAGATTCTGAGCCTGAACTGATATTTAGTTCATCCCAGGTCAGGTGATACCCATGAGACTGGGGTAAGGTAGAGGCTGTAGCAGGATGGAATGCTGCTTCTTAAAAGCAGATATATTGAATTAGCATGAAGAGAGGTCTTCACAGAAAGGTTTCCATTTCTCACCCCAAGCATCCTGCTCTTTCCAAGTCAGGGTGTCTTCCAAAAAGTCTTTAAGCACTTCACCCAGTGTCCTTGAGAATGTGCTGCTCTCAGTTTCTTCTGCCAGCCCTCTTCCTGCTGAAGCCTTTGACAGCTCTTGCTGCAGTGCGATGAGCTCTTGTTTCTCTATTTCCAACTTCTCCTGTAAGCAGAAAACAGATTTCTTCTCTTTCATTTCCTTTTTCATGTTGGCCTTCAGGAATTGCTGGGTCAGTTGGTGGCACTCTCTGGGACTGTGCTGTTCTCAGTGCGACCTCCACCTCTCCATCATCTCCTCAAAGAGGATGTGGCAGCTGATTCCCTCCTTCACATGCTCTACATGTGCCAAGTAATGCCTAAGGGAGGGGAACATGTGGCAACAAGCCACACAATGAAAGCCATTTGCCTGGTGACCAGCCAGACTGAGGTCACAGCAGAAGGTTTCACATCTTCCTCACCTTTACAGTGGGCTCAGTATTGCAAGTCTCAGGTTCATCCTGGAAGGGTTTTTGGGAGGTGAGCAAGAGCTCCATGTTGATTAAACTGGAGAAAAAGCCGACAGTGCTCTTTTTGTAGAGTTCAAACCCAAAGTTCCAGGGTGTTTTTCCCACTGGTGAATATGTGGTTTTGTTTTGCCCCTCAACAGCTACACCCTTTACTCTGTGCACTCTGGTACAATATTTGCTCCTGACCATTGATGCTCTGAAGCAGACCCATAGGTCAATGAAGTAATGGTCTTCTCAGTGGAAGTTGAAGAAGACATCTCTTATACGCTGGGAAAGTCTCTGGGCCTGGATCTTGGGGCCTTTGATAAGTTATCTTATAGCAAACATTTTTACTTTTTGAAAACAGTATTATAAATATTGGGTCTTTATGTTTACTACTATAGTTTCACACAGGTACACACACATATGTATATGTAGATTTTGCTAACTGTTTTTAAATTCCCAATGACTTTTTCATTTGTAACATCAAAATCACTTCATATGCCTGAACATTCCTAATAGTATGTTATGCCTTTAAATAAGTATTTTATGAAAGTGATTTTCTTGGCAAATTCAGAATGCAAATTCTGAAATAGGAGAAATGGTCACCTCTTTTTAATGTGTTTCCAAATTTCTTTTAACGGAAGGCTTATAGAAAAGAAAGCGTGTTTAAAGAAAGATAACAATTCATATAATGTTCATTGGTTCTTACAGTTATTACTCTTCTTTTTACTATTTTTAACCAAGCAACAGTTTAATGTAAAATTTGCTTTTTCCTGAAAAAAAGATCCTATTAGCATGCCCTTATTAGATGATCTCAATTGTATTGCTTTCACAAATTCCTCAAAAAATACAATCTCATTAGAGAATGTAATAGCAATTACGCTTATGTAAAAATCTTTCTAAACACCCTGTTTCCCTGTCCTACAGTCTTCTGCCCCCCCTTGCCCATTTCTTCCCTTTTTATCTGCACAAAACATTTAGATCTTGGAATGCATAATTCAATAACTCTTCTGAGCTTATTCTGCAAACCCCTCAGACTCAGAAGTCTTGTGTTTGCTCACTCATTTACTCATTCATATTAAGATATTTTGTTAATTTTCTACTAAGTAACATAAAGTACTTTCTCTTTCTAGGCAAAAGCCTCACTGAGCTTTATCCCCTTAACTCAAATCCTTTATTTTTTTCTGGCCTAGGCTAACTCAAGTCCCAGAGAAATCATGGAATATATGGACAGGGAAACTGAGACCCCTCATTTTCCAGCTCTCATCAGTCAGACAATTTTCCTTCCATCCTTACCTAAAGTTTTAGAGAAAGGTCTCTTCTTCCCAGATTGTTGTTTCATCTTATCAGGCTGAATGTGAAAATAAAAGGAGAGTTTCTGCAACATTTTATCACTTGTCCTAGTTTTAAGTGCTGTCCCAACTTTTCCTGATGTGTGGAATCTGATTTAGGCCCAAATATCTGTTAGTTTTTAGCCAAAGTCACACTCCCACAGGGAGAACTGAGATTAACTACCTCACAGAGGAGCAGTTCAGAGCTGAGTGAACACCAAGGCTTCCAGTGACCCTTGTGTGACATCATCATTGACATAGCTCAGTTCCGTGGGCTCAGTTTTAATCTAAACGTGGCAACAAGAAAAACATGTCATCAGTCAAAGAAACATATTTTGGTGAGAAGAGTTAGATTATACAATAAAAAATGAATTGAAACTTTTCCCTGTCCTCAAAAAAGGGGCTGTCAGTTGTGGGAGAGAGAAAAAAGTACAGAGATTGATAACTATAATTTTTTGGGATATTTCTTTCTCCCAAACCTCTCATCTGACTGGGGTGGTTATGCTTCATCTTAAAATGGAGGCCTAGCATGCTCCCTGGCTAGAACTGTTCAGAACAAGTGTTAACACGTGCTGCAAGGGGGAGAAGAAAGAGTAACATATCCCACTATGAATAAAGGTGAGGAGGTAGGCATTTGAACAAAAATTAGGAAGAAACTTTTAAAAATTTCTACACACCAGTAAGGGAGTATCTACTCTGAAAAATGGGTTAGTATGTGGCAGTTTCAATGTAGTTGGTAAGTGGCAGTTTCACTGACTGTAGCCTAGGTCCTGGATTTGAGTCTCAGCTTCACCCTTTTCTGACTGTATGTTCTTGTATGTTTCATTTGACCTCTCCATGCTCCATTTTACTCATCTGTAAAATATAGAGGACTCCAACCCTCACATATATTTCTCATTAGTATAAAATAATCTAACACGTGTAGACTCAGAACAATGAAAGGCTGGTAGATATTAAGACCATGTAAGTGCTAGCTATTTCTCTTATGCTTTAGGTCACAGTTTGCTTAGTATGTCCAGACTAGGTGATTTCCCTGATTTGTGGATTCAGAATGCCCAAAATTCAAATTTCACCCTAACCCTGCTTGTGGATCCTAAGAATGGTCATTTAAAATATCCTATTAATCTTATTAATAATATCTTATTAATGCCTGCAATTATGAACCTTATTCTTATAAAATCAAAACTTAGCCTAGACATATTTTGCCTAAGAGTTACCTCCTGAAAATCTCCTTGTTACTCAGATGTGGCCTCTAAGCCCAACTCAGCATATACACTCATTGTCTTTCAAATTGCATGGGACATGACGCCTGGGGATGGGCCTCTCTGCCACAGAGTGATTATTGCCAAGTGCCAGTTAGAAATGCATTTGAAAAAAGGCTCTGAATAAATGGAGAATTATTAAACACAAATGAATTTTTACACCAATGTTTTTCAAACATGAGTCAGGATTTCATTCCAGAGGTTACATTTATGTATGTCTTTGGAAGATCTCTCTGACTTCCATAGAAAACAATTTCTCAAGCCTTAAGGCTTTAGAGATGCCTGGATAATATAATCATGGCATTCAACCCCAGTAAATCAGCACCCAGTCTGTAGGGCTTACCTTGGAATATACGATAACTTATCTCCCCAATGTAGCAGAGTTAGACTCATTCATAGGTTGCCTATACATGGTTCTTTTGTCCACTTTATTTGAACTTAAAATCAGCATGGCACCAGTTAAATATATATCCCAGAGACTTAAATCTTTGCGATACTAATGTGCTAGTTAAGCCCTTAATCTCAGCAGAGCTTCAGCCAACACCTACTCTCCAGTTCATCAGATTTGCCCAGGACAACTAATAAAACGGTGATGATGGACAACACCTATTCCAAAAAATAGAGTATTTACAGCTCCAAGCAATATAGTTCCATCCATCTCCCCCATGGGATCTAAGACCCCTCTTAGCTGGAAGCAGAGTGGGCATCACCATACCCAATTCCTCAAGACTGAGGAATGAACACACATGAGAAGACAAAGCAACTATGGAACAAAGTATGATTTTTCTTGAAATGGTAGAACCTGTAACATTGATGTAAAAACAGTGGTTACCAGAGATTTTAAGGGAAGGGATAGGGAGGAATAGGTGTAACATGGGTATTTTTTTTTTTTACATTAGAAGTGTTCTGCATGATATTGCAATAAAGGATATAGGCCATTAAACATTTTGTCAAAACCTATACCATTGTATGGTGCAAAGTGTAAATCATAATTTAAATTATAGGCCATAGTTAGTAACAATGCTTAACTATTTGTTCATCAGTTATAACAAACGTGCCACACTAATGAAAGACATTATTAGTAGGGGAAAATATGAGGGGAGGGGTGGGGAATATGGGAATCCTCTATATTTTTCATGTAACTTTTATATAATCCAAATCTTCTTTAAAAATAAAGAAAAAATGAAAATGTGGAGAAAAATAAAAAAGGAAATAAGAAACAAAGGGGAAAATTAAGAAAAAATGGCCACCCTTTGTGGCCACTAGCAAATCTTTCATGCTGCCAGTGCTCAGCAATCAATCACCCTGTAACCTGTCCTCTGCGATTAAGGTACCTGGCTGAAGAGAAAGAAACAAGGAATAAGTAATCAAAACAAACAAACAAACAAAAAATCTCAGTCTAAGTTTTCTTTCATGAAGATGCTTGTACCACAACTCACCCTCCCAAAGGGAGCAGGCTCGGGTCTAACAATTCGGTGGATCACCCTCTGGCTCCCATTTCTTCTAAGATGATTGGGGACCTGGCAGCTTGCTCATTTCCTCTCCCTGCCCCCCTTTCCCTCAGGATGGTTTGGCATCTGATAATTTGCTTCCTCTTTCAGCTCCTCTCTCAAAAGAGCTGCTGGGCACCTGTCAGCCCACACCCTCATGCATTTCCTCTGCCATTCAGGGCAGGTGGATGTGACAGCCAACTTGATTAGCTTCCTCTTTCCATCTTACTGGATCTGCTTCAGCAATGTCTGGTGTTTCTCCTTTTCTTGGTAACTGGCCGAGAGCCCATCCACCAGCCCTATATCCCCTCCCCACCACTTCTGTAGCTCCCTGAGTTGGCGGGGTGCCACTCCCCACAAATGTTTGCTCCACAATTCCCCCAACTCAGGAGTCTGCTGGGCATTGGGATGCACGCGGAACCCCGGGTTTCTTCCTCATTCTCAGAGATGACTGGGCACTGGTCTTCCAGTCATATCAATCACCCTGCTTCCCTCTCCCCTAGCCAGTTGAATAACCCCTCTCTAGCTTCTCTCCCCAATTGCCCCCTTGTCCTTCATGTTCCCCTATGCCAGGTTAGCCTGCCTATCTTCCCACAGTTTATGGAGCAGGAGCTTAGTTTGCCATTCCTTATGCTGCCATTTTGGATAACCTCTCATATTAAATGATGTATTATTCTCATTAAATTACATGTCAAAAGGTAAAAATTTATAAATATAATCCAGGAGTACAAAATTCCCCTCTAAAAATAGTAGTTGAAAGCATAAATTTGTTTTTGTCTTACAAGAGAGAAATAGAGTCACCTATAGTTGGCAGGGTCTTAGCATAAATTAAATGAAGTCCCTATTGCATAAAGGCAACAACAGAGACACTAATTGAAAGCAAATTGATAGTTTTAATGTACTTTGAGGATTGTTTATTTCATCATCTTGTCTTTCTAAAATGAGGCCAAAAATGTTCAAAGATGTTTGTAAAAGACTATATCCCTACGGCAACTCACTTATTTTTTTTTTTCATATTAATATTGAACTGGGACTAATATTTATATTTGGTCATTTCCACAATCACCAATTTGATAAAAAATATAAAGAATTGATGATCAAACAACAGCAACAATAAGCCAATAAACACTGACACTGATGTAAGTTCACAATTGTTCCATGTAATCTTTTTTAAATGTCTCTGTTGCAGGTTGAGAGGAGAATTACATGATATCAGCAAATACTGCTTGAGTGGTTACTATGTTCTAGGCATAGCAATAGTTGTAGGAGGAACATAATGCATTAAACAAAGTCCATTCCATATAAAACATATCATTTAGTGGAAGAAAAACACACATGCATGTGATTTCAATACAGTGTAATATGTTCAACATAATGATGTATAAGAAGGAAAATAAATCAATTAGGACTGATAAGACACAGAGGCTGGACTAAGATGAGGAAGGAATTAGGAACATTTTCCTGTCTTGGAGCCAATGAAATGAATGTACAGTCCTAAGCGCAAGTAGAAATTGGCAAACTGAAGTCAAAAGGAGAAGAATATTCAGTGGCTCTAGTTAAATGGTCATGGTGTATTTAGTAAGCTGTAGTCTACATGGTTAGAACATGAGGCAAGGGAAAGAATGATGTAGTGAAAATAAATATAGAGACCAAATGGGTGCTGTAGCACTTTGGAGCCTCTTGCTGGAGTCATTTAGAATTGGAGGACTGAAAGTAGCAGACACACAGAGAAAAGCTGCAGAGATGGAGAGATGGAACCTGGGAGCTCAGAGAGGAAAGTGGGAGAGAGGGAGCAGCCAGAAGTTGGAGCCAAAATGCCCAGAAGATAAGCAGATGTTTCCATGTGCTTTGCCACATGGAACGACTCCAGGATCACTAAACCCAAATTTAGGTGACAGCATTTCTAATGATGCCTTGATTTGGAAGTGTTCACAACCTAAAAATATTAAGATTTTAACTTAATAAATTCCCTTTATAAAAAACAAACTATTCCTGGTGCATTTCTCCCAGCAGCTCTAACCAAACTAAAAGAGGAGCAAAAACTCAAATGGCCATGTATGCTTTGCTAAGGCATTTATCGAGAAAGACTGTGGAATCAATAGGGAATTTATGGAATAATAAAGTACATATTGTGTGTTAGAAAATGTATTCTGGCTGAAATGTGAAGAAAAATCTGAAAGAGGAGGAAATGCCACTGGAAGGCCAGATTTGGAGGCTGCTACAGCAGTAATATAAGAACATACTATTTTCCCAGGTTGACACACTTACTCTCCCTTAGTCACTTTGTACGTGTTCCTTTTAGCATTTGTATCGCCTCCTCTCTTATTTTCACCTGTAGACTCCGTGAACTTGTTTTTGTCATCTAGCCTAAGCCCTATCAGCACATTCCCTGGGAGTTCTTCCAAGTTTTATGGAAATTTATTATATTCTTCTATCACACAATCTATAAAACCCACCATGGGCTACAGCTTACTGAAGTAATCATATCAAGGGTCCCATCCTCAATACGTTCACACCCACAGGAATAGATCAATTCAAAAACATAAATTTCTGGGGTCCCCAAAAACTCAAATTACAAAAGTAATACATTGTGTTCACTATTTAAAGTTTTTATTAGACTTTAAATGATAAACTGAGGCAACACTAGTGCTTCCAATTTACTTACAACGAAGGGTTTATTACTCTTTCTACTGTTTTTCTTTCCTCTGCTGTAGGCATTATGTACTTTCTTTCCAGGCCTTCAGAGTTTCCTACAATTATTCTTACAGCAAAATGGAAACTCATATTATCTTAGTTTCCAAATGTGCATGGGAAAAAAGACAATTTGATTGATATTAGTATTATTAGGCTTTGGAACAAAGTTTAAAAAAGAAAAATTTCAGCTTCACCTTGCCAATTTATCAATTGATCAATTTATCCCAATGGAAATTTACAAACTCACAGAGGTACTGGAATAAAATTTCTGCAAATTAAATATCTCTTAGTTAATCTTGTTTGGAAATCAAACAGTACATGTATTGTCTTTGCTTTCATTTTCCCAAAAGACTGTTATAAATATACTATCTTAGGATTGATAAAGAATATATATGCTAACATATATGCTGAAGATACTGGTTTCTTCTTTTCTCAAAAATTGAAATGAATTTGGGAAAGGCCCTTGAATTTGCTTTAGAAAAAACTGAAAACTTTCCTTAGAGAGTAGGTAAGTTCCATCTTCAGGAATCTTCAGATCTATTTACATATTAAAATTTATTAATACATATTCATGGAATTTACCAGTTGATTCTGTTGCATGGCAGCTGTGGATCATTGCACATATCTTAGATTTAAATAGGGCACATAGACAATTGGATATTGGACTCCTGTTAAGTTTTGTTTAAGCAACCTGCAACTAATCACTGTCCAAGAGCAATAAGAAATATGATTTGTTATTTATAATAAAAACAGAAACTTAATGATTTCTTGCATGTTGACTAATATTTACTGGAAATCTATGGCCATAATTTAGTAATAGAAATGCAATCAATTGTTGATACTATTACAACTTCTACTTGGTAATATAGATCATCTCTTGTGGCTACATATTTTTAGAGAATCCACAAATTTACACTTTCCCTGTCAATTGCATAAGTGAATTCAAAGGATGGCAACAATAATATCTTTTTTTGTAGTTTTGGAAAAGTTGAGAGGAAATAAATAAATCAAGTTAGTGATTTGTTAGTGATGAGTAGTAAACAAGAAAATCTTGAAACTCAGACACCTAACATTCAAAAGAAATCTGAAGACCATAAAGATTTGTTTTGTTTTGTTTCCATCATGTCCAGTTAGAGAGAATATGGGACACTGAACCTAATACTCACCAAGTTAAGATTCACTTATAGAGATAAATTAATTTACTTAACAAGTACATAAAAATAAATAAACAATATAGAGCCAAGTATTCAATTCCAAAAGTCAAAGGTTTAGGAGATTTGGATATTCATTGCCTGGAGGGCTGCAGTAATCAGTGAAATCTATCTGGAAATGGTGGGAGTTGAGCAGACCCTGATGGGTAAAACAAGATCTGGTTGGGAATGGTGAATGCCTGGTTCTCCTGCATCAGACAGCCATAAAGAATTTTATGGCTAAACAAAGATTTAAACAACAGTGTTAACTGGAGATTTTTAAGTATGTGGATTATGTAAAAGTAGCAGTGTTTAGGGATTTTATCAAGTTATGGTGGGTCAAATAAAAGGGAGACAGTGGCAACCTAGTGATATTTAACTTCACAGTGATTGTGTGATTGGAAGATTTTAGTATCCAGGATGCTACAAGAAATAAGAAAGATAATGACCTGAGGCAGTTATTGTGAATTTATTCTGAAGTGCTTGGAAGCAAAATAATACCCAGGTGCTGCTTTCTAAGAACTTACCTCAAAATCACTTATGCATCAGGCCCAAAAGAGGCCCTTAAAGATTATCTAATTTAACTCCCACAACTTACTGAAGGTTAAACTGATGTGCAGAGATGTGAGATATTAAAATCATCTTTTTAGAAAGTAGCATAGCCAGATGAAGGAGAAAATATTTTACTTTGATTTTGAAATAATCCACTGTTTTCAATTAAAATAATGATAATGCGTGTTATTATTTAAATAAATGTGAAGATATTAAATGACTCCTGTAGATACATAAGAGTCATATTTTCTTTTAGTCGATACACTTGCAAATAGGGAAATAATATTTTAATAAACTGGATTCTGTGCATTTATGTGATTACAGAAAATTTTATAAAAAATAACCTAAGTTAAAATATGTACATGTTTATTTTCCACATTTGCTATTAAAACACAGTCTAAACATAGTGGCATTTAAAATGTCTTTCAAAGATTATATGGTTTATTACTGGATAAAGAATCTCATAAATATTCAAAGGGTTCAATCACATACACTCTTAGATTATTGGCAAGGGAAAAATGTGCTGTAATATCTTAAGTGAAGTGATTAAGCTCATGCATCAAGTTAAAAGTGAAGTAAAGATAGACTGGAATTAAATATGTAACAGAATTTTTTCACTGATAAATAGGAATATAATCTTGAAATAAGTGTTAATAAAGCACTAAATTTTTGAATTTTTGGAAATAATTTAAAAATTCTAAATTGCAATTGTTAAATGAATTAGACACCTAATTTGACTACTATTGATATCTTTCTTTCACTATTCAGTACAAAAGGACATTGTGTGGCAAA
>JAQZBX010108940.1:0-10508 GCA_029593785.1 Cabassous unicinctus
CCACAGAAATTGACAAGGTGATCCTAAAGTTCACATGGAAATTCAAGGGTCCCAGAAATGTCATAACAATCTTGAAAAAGCAGAACAATGTTTGAGGACTCACACTTCCTGATTTCAAAACTTACTACAAAATTATTCTTTATGATCAACTGATTTTCAACAAGGGTACCAAGTCAATTCAATGAGGGAAAGAATCACCTTTTCAACAATAGTCTTTCCTGCATTCTTGGGACAAGTAGATATCCACATGTAAAAGAATTAAATTGGACCCACTACTTCATACCATATACAAAGCATAACTAAAAAGGAATTATAGTCTTATATGTAAGAGCTAAAACTATTAAAAATCTTAGAAGAAAACAAAGATATAAATCTTTGTGATCTTGGATTAGCCAATGGTTTCTTAGATATGACAGCAAAGCACAAGCAACTACCCAGAAATGGATAAATTGAATTTCACCAAATTTTAAAGCTTTGATGCTTTAAAGGACACCATCAAAAAAGGGGAAAAGGCAGGCCATGAATGGGAGGAAATATTTGCAAATCATATATTTGACAAAAGACAAGTACCTAGAAAATGTAAAGTACTCTTACAACTCAACAATAAAAAGGCAAACAATTCAGTTTTAAAATGGGGAAAAGATTTGAATAGACATTCCTCCAAAGAATATATATTAGTAGCCAAAAGCACAGGAAAAGATGTTCAACATCCTTAGTCATTATGGAAATTCAAATCAAAACCACAATGAGATACCACTTCATACCCACTAGGATGGCTATAATAAAAAAGACAGTAACAAGTGTTGGCAGGGATGTGGAGAAACTGGAACCCTCATACACTGATGGTGAGAATGTAAAATGGTGCAGCCACTTTGCAAAACACTTTGGCAGTTCCTCAAAGGTTAAACAGAGTTATCATATGACCCAGCAATTTCACTTCTAGTTATACACCCAAGAGAATTGAAAACATATGTTTACATGAAAACTTGTCCATAGCAGTATTATTCATAATAGCCAAAAAGTAGAAACAACACAAATGTCCATCAACTGATGAATAGATAAACAAAATGTGGTATATTCATACAATGTAATATTATTCAGTCATAAAAAAGAAATGAAGGTCTGATACATCCTACTGCGTGGATGAACCCTGAAATGATTATACCAAGTAAAAGAAGTCAGACACAAAAGGTCCCATATATTGTATGATTACATTTATATAAGATGTCCAGAAAAGGAAAATCCTTAGAGAAAGAAAGTAGATTAGTGGTTGCCAGGAGCTGGGTGGTGGGGGAAAGGAGGGGAAGCAGAGAATGGAGAGTGACTGCTAATGTAGTTTCTTTTTGGGGTGATGAAAATGTTTTGGAATTAATGGTGATGGTTGCACAATTTTCCATATATACTAGAAATCACTGAATTGTCCATTTAAAAAGAATGAAGTTTAAGGTATTTGAATTATACCTCAATATAAAAAAGGTGAAGAGACTTTGAAGCTCCGACATTTACCTATTCTTACACTGCTATAGTTTACTCCAAATCCTAGGCTACCTATACAAAAATAACTTTTCATGTCATTTACAGTATAATTTCCAAGCAAATTTTATTTAGAATATACAGAAGTCAGTAATCTTGCCTGTGCATTCATATGACTAAAATGCTAAAAAAACGTTGCTAGGGAATAAATTCAAATATTGTCTTCTCTACCAAAAGGCATTTTCCCACCTGTTCAGATAAAATCTACTGATTTAGCCACTGAGAGCACCCTTTGGATGGATTGTACAAGGCATGGGACAGTATAACACAGTGAACCCCATGACGGATGATGGACTGTGGTTAACAGTACAAATATGGGAACATTCTCACATGAATTATAACAAATATATAATACTAATAACATGGTGTTAATAGAGTGGTTTGTGAGAAAAACACAACAAATGTAAACTATGGGCTATAATTAGCAGTAATATTTTGATGATGTTCTTTCATCATTTGCAACAAATGTTCCACAACAATGCAAGGTGTTGGTGGTGGGGTGATGTATGGGAATCCTGCATGTCATGCATAGTTGTTTTATAAATTTGCAATTTCTCTAATTAAAAAAAAAAGAAAGAAAATGTACTTATCTTTGAATATTTCTCTTCTCAAAGGGTAGTGCTATTTATCAACATAACGTTTATGGACTAACAAACTACTAATGTACTTATAATTAAGACTGTCCAGTTGTGGAGCTACTTTAGGACCTATTACTATCTATAAGCCCTGTTACCATCTGAGTTTCCTGAAATTTCACAAACAGCAAGTTGGGATTTCAACGAAAGGAATAATATTGCCAGTAGGTTCAAATGACAATGACAGCTTCCCCACTTGATGCCGGACAATTTAGCCTTACTTCCCTCCAGCTAAGTCAGGAAAGAAGAACATCTCTTGAAAATTGAAGAGCTGAGATATAAAGCACAATGCTTGAATTTCCTGCATAATTGTCTTTATTACTCCAGAGTGGCCACAGTCAATATTTATTTGTCAGATAAATGAGGCAGACCAAGGGGATGCCATTAATTCTCTTTCAGTCCGGGAATGAAATGCCTCACAGTAACACAGTAAGGACATTTCAGACACAGAATCACAAACAGTTAGAGCTAGAATGGTTTGAAATATCAAGTTTAGCAATTTTCAAAATGTATTCTAGGAACACTAGTTCCATGAGATGATCTATGAGAAAAAGTTTTCAGGAACACAGCTAAAGAAATCTGTTAACTCACGGTTTTCCAAAAATACTTGGCTGTGGAACCCTTTTTCTCATAACACCTATTAAGGTCCCCAGGAGCTCATGACCTACCAATACCTTTAGGAAAATCCTAATCTGGTCAAACAATCCATTTTACAAAAGATGAGAGTGTTCAGTCCCCCGTGCTCCCCCCCACCCCCCACCCCCAATTTAACTGATTTGTCCAAGGCCATCCAGATAGTCCCTGGGAGAGTTAAGACTACTTTCTAGCACTCCTTCTACGCTGCCACACTCCTTTACCAGAGGAACCTTTTCGAAATGGCAATTTAATCATATTGGACTTCCTGATAAACAACAAGATCATTAGTCATTTAGTGTTAGTTATGTTTGAAAGCTTTCCCACAAAAGGGCTGACCTGAAAGAGGTTAGTATTATATGTCTCTCTTTCAAGTTGCTATTTCAAGGTTGGTTTTACCTGGAGTGAAGGGAAATTTCTGTCTAATTGGAGCAGTTCCATCTTGAAGATATTTCAATATTTCTTACCACAACACCCTTTCTGTGCTCAGTATTTTTAGCTCATTGTTTTCTATTTTGGCAGCTGAGAAGCTGCAGTTTGTAATTTTACCTCCAGCTTCATATTTCTTCTTAAAAGTGAATACAATGTCCTGTTTATAATAATAAAATCACTAGTTGGCAGAACGACATTAAATGGAAAAAAAAAAAGGAGAGAGAAAGCAATTGGAAAATTTAGAGCAAGCAATTTTAAGTGCCAAGTTTCACATTTGTAATGGTCCGGTAGAGGGTCACTGGGCTTCCTTTCTATTGAGGGAATAGTAAAGAAATAGATATCCACAAATTCTCCTGTGAAAAGCTATAGAAACCACCTTCACTTCAATGAAGCTGATGGTTTTACTGAAACATGACATGATCCAAACTCCACAATAACACTAACAAGAGGAAAAATATAAAAATGAGTTTTGCACGTATTTTCTCCCTTCAATATTTAGGTTTTCATTTTCCACTTTAATTGAGCTTTCAAGCTTTGGTTTCCTATTCCAGTTGAGCAACAAAGGAAACAAAACAATACGAATGAAATTAGAAATAATTGGAGCCAGTCTCCGAAATAACTTGGGGTTTCTTGGGCTCTTACAACCCCCTTGGGTATATTCTCTTCCTGATCCTTAAAGGCTTGTAGTATTGGTGCTGGGTTTTCTTTCTTTTTTTTTTTTTTTAACCTCAGATGCCCTGCTAAAGAGAGCCACAGGTCCAGGCCATGCAAGCAGGGATTCTCCAGAGACTAGAGGTGATGGTCTAGAAAAATGGTGCTCCCAATCAGAGGGACCAGATTGCACCTAGAGTTCACACCAGACTTACTTCTTGAAAATTGCTAACCAACCATTTTTCTTTTCAAAATAAACACTATTTCTCTTAACTTCAGTTTGCAAAATATTGCCCCAATTCCACTGGACTAAAAAACTGGAATTTTACTGACATAATTGGATTATGAGGTTTAAAGATTGATGGAACTTTTCTGTTCCAAATATAATTGTTCAAATACCAAACCTAAACGGGTATGTAGAAGTTCTTACGTAGCTAGAGCCGAGTGACACTGCAGGCAATGAGGCAGGGTGACTGAGCAGAGGGGATCAAGAAGCTATCAAAACTGTAGGAGTTGCAAGATCTGTGACAGAAGGATCTTGGAGTCTTAGGAAACATATGACCCTTTCTGCAGCCATGGCCTAAGACTCCAATGAAGACTACGTTAGTCACTCTAGTTCCTTCTATGCCTTCCCATCCTTCAGCTCTCAGCTCTCAGCTCTCAGCTCAAGCACTGGTGATCTTGGATGTTTGTTCATACATAATTGTTGTGCTTACCATCCTCTGTTGTAATTTATCTGAATGTGAGCCTGTCTCTGAAGGACAGCAAAGTCCTCAAGAACAAGGGCTGGGTCTAAATTGTTTATTTCCAGCAGTTAACTCAGTACTTGGCATATACTAAATAATGTATGTAAATAAATGTTTTCAGGAGAAAGGAGGGAGGAAAAGAAATAGGGCATAGAAAGTTTTATCTAGGAATTTACAGCATGTGTTAGTTTATTTAATATAGCACACGAATTTTAGCATGCACTGGGATTCATTCCTAATTCTTTTGACATTCCTAGAAAAATGAATATCTACAAAAGCTCTTTGAAGGCACTGGACCTCCGAGCTGGCAAAATTACAGTATTGCAAACTCTTTACCAAGTACCTCTCTTCTCTGTTGCAACCCTGTATTTGATTATTGCTTAATACATTTGATTCATGTTCTCCTGCCACAAGACTGAGAGTTCTGTGAGGCAGAGAATACATCTATCTTTGTTCATTATTGTATCCCCCAGTGCCTATGGAAAGTGCTCAAATATATGTAGGCTGAAAGAGTGATTAAGTCACAAGACCAACTGAAGAGAAAGAAAAGGCAATCAGATCCAAAAACTTCAGTATACGTAAGGACTTCTCATTATATTTATTGTAAAAAATAAGAAATTGGGGAGCAGATGTAGCTCAGTGGTTCAGCTCCTGCTTCCCATGTACAAGGTCCCAGGTTCAATCCCGGGTACCTCCAAAAAAAAAAAGAAATTAACCATGACTAAATATAATACATAAATTTACCCCGGTGCCTTCATAGGGTACGTAGGTCAGGTGGGGAGTGGGATACAGAACCCAAAGGCAATTCAGTTGGCACTCTCATTGAGTTCTGTGCCTTCAGTCTACTGTGATGACAGGGTATTTACCCATACCCAGTTTCATGGAAATTATCTCGCTTTAGCTAAACCAATTCTCACAAAATAGGCAAGTGGCTAAAAAAGATTACTACAAAGATCTACAGATTGAAGATAATACAAAATTTCCAATACTACTACTACTAACACCAGAAAACTGGCAAAGCTGACATTTCTTCTTCCTCTCATATGAACTCATCATCAGCCATATTATGATTTCAAAACAATGTCAACCAGATGCTACCTAGCAGATATTAAAAAAATAAATGTGTATAATCTGTCTTTTCAAGGCAAAATTGATGTTTTCACAATGAGAAAGTTATTGCTCTTTGAAAACAAACAAAAGAAAACAACAAACTCAAGTTTGCAATGACATTCTAAAAGTAGATGTTTCTAATGTTTCCACAGTTATGTGATTTAAGTGTAAAAACTATAAAATCTCTATGTACTTAAACTTCCTAATTTTTAAGTGTGCCAACTGAAGAGTTACAAAGGATTAGAAACTACTTTTTTAAAAAAATGCAGCACCTTTCCATTAGTCTACAAGAACTGCATCAGGAAAGATGGAAATTTACTAGCTGGATTTCAAAAAGAATCTCAGCATAATTGGTGAATAGGTTTGAAAAATGAGTATTATCATATAGCAAGGTCAGCTACTTCTTCCAAAGATATGAGGTATCTTTTTCAGTTATGAAACCAAGAATTAAAACATACAGAACTTAGAACCAGACTGTTGAATATCCACATCACAAATATTAAGCCAAAAGAAAAACAATAAAGAATATCTATTCACATTGCCTTCAATGAAAGTAAAATTAGTATGAGCAAACAGGGCTTTCTATCTACTTTTGTAAGTAAAATGAAAATATTTAAAAACTTACTTCATTCCATTTTCATTTCTTCTTTATTTTCCACTCATATTCATTTATAGTATACATAATAGATCAGTAAAATATTAAGTATTCTTATAAGTTTTAAATAAAAACATACATGTATTAGGAATGCAAGCTTTAAAAAGTTTAGAGATTATTACTTTAGAGCTAAGGAAGCAGTTGAAAGATTTAAAGGCAAAGGAGTAACAATCAGATTTGCATTTTAGAAATATAATCGTGAAGATAATAGGCAGGGAGGAATTGTCTGGAGGTATTGACTTAAAAAAAAAAAATCCCTGTTACTAGCTAATAGCAGAGAGCATCCCATAAGTTTCCCCTATCTTTAAGTCTTCTTGCAGGGCACACAGGTATATTTTACAGAGGCCTTCTGCAGAGCAAGGCCTTTTATTTTTTGTTCTAACCAGAAGGCAATGGGGGGCCAAAGAAAAAGGAAAGGTAGAGATAGGAAACAGGAACTTCAAGCAATATTGGACTCAATGACAGTTCAAAAGCCTTATTATTTATCTGCAGCAAAGAAGTCTGGCTAGAAAAGATTGGCTATCTCTATTTTATGACATTTACATTTATAATTTTTAGAAATTAGAAAAGTTATTTTTAAAATATATTTTGAATAATAACAGCAGTATATAAAATGAAAAGTGAAAAATTGCTTCCCTACCCCCTTACTACTCCACTGAATCCACTGCCCATGGTAATCACTGCTAAGAGTTTGATGTATTTCCTTCCAGATCTCTTTCTATGCTTATATACTTTTACATACATATGCATGAACATTTATACAGTTTTTATATTATTTCACTTTACAAAAAAAAATAAGCCCATATTCATGTTCTGAGACTTGCTTCTTTCACTCAATGATATATGACTGCCATCCTTCTAGGACAGTCCACATGGGCCGCCTCCTCCTTTTTCACAGTTGAAAAGAATGCCAGATTACTTAACCACTCCTTTATTGATGGACATTAGCAGTGTCCCCAGTGTTTCACTTTTAACATGAAGCAGCAATGAGCATTTTTGTACATATATCTTTACACACTTCTTTGAGTATGACAGATTCCTAGAAGTAGAGTTGTTGAGTGAAAGGATAAGAACATGTAAAATCTTGATGGGTACTGCTGAATGGCTATACCAATTTATACTTCCAACAATAAGGTTCAGCCATTCAGTCTGACCTTCTTTTCTCATTAAATCTTTTTATCACTTCCTAGATTTAGGAAAAGATCTCAGAAAGCAAGCCCCTCAATTTGTATATGAGAAAAAGGAGGTTAAAGTGATGGGCCCAAGATCTCAAAGCCCCCGAGGAGACAATGTGCCTCTGTACCAGCAAGGTGTTCAATGAAGGGTGGTTACTGAGAAAGCCAAGACTGTAACTTGAATTAACTGACTTCAAAGGTAAGGTGTGTTCCATGAGAGCTACTAACAAGTAGGAAAGGAGACTAAGTGTCATCTCCTTTTCCTTGCCCACCCCTGGCAAGAAACTAATAAAAAGCAGTGAATTCCTAAAAGATATGATAGCAAGAGGGAGTGAAGAAGTATTCTCAAACTAGGTGGAGTAATGGCCACCAATAGCTGAAGGTATCATAAGTTCAGCTGCATGAAGTGATCAAGTGTGGTGGAAAAGACTCTGACACGGGATGACCTTAGTAGAAAACCTTCCACAGCCCCAGTGGGTTGTATGAAAAGTTTCTTGGTTCTAAATATCTCTATGTGGCATCCAAAATGAATGCCAGTACTGAAACCGAATTCTGAAGAGAAATATCAGGAAAGAACTAACATCCCACAATGAAGAAACATCTTCAAAGAAGATGTTGTTATAAAAATACCACAAAAGTACTTTCCAACAAATTCCAGACCTAAAAGTAAAGCTTTAAAATGAAGCTCCAAGCACAGAAGTCTTGAATCTTTTGCTCTGTGCCTGAAGAGGCCCATTTAAAGGAAGGCACTTACTTCTAACCAGATAACACTGTCTTTATCCTACCAGATACATGGGGCATAGCAATGAGAAAAGAAAAGGCGGCAACCTTTTGAAATTAGGATGGTCTAGACCAGGGGTCAGCAACCTTTTTCTGTGAAGGGGCAGAGAGTAAATATTTTAGGCTTTGTGGGCCATACAGTCTCTGCCACAACAACTCAATTCTGCTGTTAAAGCACAAAAACAGCCATAGACAAAACATAAATGAGTAAGCATGACTGATGCCCGGTGAAACTTTACTTATGGACATTGAACTTTGAATTTTGTATAATTTTCAAGCAATATTATTCTTGTTTTGTTTTCCATCATTTTTAAAAACATAAAAACCATTCTTAGCTCATTGATGATAGAAAAACAGGCAGTGGACTGGATTTAGCTTGTGGGCCATAATTTGCCAACCATCGATACAGAAGTACCTAATTCTCAACTGAACTAGACTTGAATGTTGGTGGAAGGATGGGAACACCTTAGCATAGCCCCTAGGAAAGTTAACTTAGAAGACAGGAAGGTAGAAGCATGTTCTTAAAGGCTTTCAGGGGGTTACCTTAAATCTCTTCTCGTGCTAAACTCCTCTGGTGGGATTGTCCACGGCATGCCCTGAGGGAGACATTCCAGAACTTCTGAAGAGAAATCAGAGAAATCCACTCCATATTCTGTTAGTATTCCTTCTGTTTCAGGCTCAATCTCACCAGCCTGCCCAAGGCTCTTGGCCAGCTGCCTGTGGACAGGACAGAGAGGGAACAACTGGGTTAGTGAATAAATCGCATGTAGGCACCTGCTTCTTCTCTAAGAGTCTTTAAAACCTCCTGCAGCAGTGTGAGCACCAGTGAGTGGGGGTACAACAAGAAGACACAATGATACTCTTGCCCTGTTAAGTCAATGACTACAGTGTGATGTGATTTCACCTTTTTCTTCAGAAATTCTGACCTGGGGAGTGGGGTCAGGCTGCCCTTCTTAGGACACCTGCAATTGTTTTACATGAACAACTAAAAAGAAACATTGTTAAAAGTTTTCATCAGTTTTCTCTTGCAAACACCTTGAGACAATTCTGATCCACCCAATTTGCTGTTAAAAACCATTAGTTTTAGAGCGCCTATACCCTAAAGTCATGTTTACTAGATTAGATCTGATGTCTATATTTACGTCACATTTCTATTGGTCATTCATATATATATATATATATATTTTTTTTTTTTTTTTTTTCAGGCGGTACCAGGGATTGAACCCAGGACCTCATACATGTGCGGCGTGAGCTACATCCACTCCACAAGTCTTAATATTTTAAAACATTTTCTCTGCACACAAAAATAATAGTGTAGAGAAGTTGGAAAATACAGAAATTTACAGAGATGAAAGTGAAAATGATATGTAATTCAATCAGCCGGCAAGCTACCATTCACATTTTAGGGAACTGGGCTCATTAAGAGTAAGATTCCATTTAACAGGAGAGTCCTGATATTTTGAGTGAGATTCCACATTTAGGAGGGCAAATATCACTCTTATTCTGTGGGTTATCTAAACATATATTAAAATTCATAGTACCCCATTCCCCTAAGTATTGGCATGTCATATATAGACCACAAGTCTAAAGTTATGTGTTGATTACAGAGAGCCAGTAAAAAATGTACTATGAGCCTTGAAGTAGGTGCCTTCGTAGGGGATGTTGGAGAGACCAAAGATGGCTACCTCCCCTTTTGTATAGGTCTAGTCATCCATCAGGTTGATCCAGGAATCCACCTTCAGCTCTTCCTGCAAGGAGGTCAGCTTTGGTACTGGGGCCTTCACTGAGGCTATTCAATTTCAACAGAGAAGATTCTGTTACCTGCATGAGGGTAGATGCCTGGCTGCTAGAGTTCACAGGGGAATTGTGGTGGAGAGGAACCTTGCGTGTGCCTGCGTCATACACACGCTTTTACAAAGCCCCCACGTTCGCCTAGTTACTAGAACATGGCAGTGGTGGCAGCAGTGCTGCCCCATTTCTCCCATACTAGCTAAGAGACATGCTCCAGTCTACATATATACCTGCCCACTAATCTAGTCTCTGCATAGTCTGTGAGCTAACCTGTGGGTTCCAGGTAGCCTGTTGGCTCAATGCATATAACAAAGTCTCAAACCACAGCCTTCTCCACAAATTTAGGTGGTGATCTCTCAAAAAGCAC
>JAQZBX010108941.1:0-10509 GCA_029593785.1 Cabassous unicinctus
GATCTTTTTATATTTATTGAGAGCTGAATTGTGACCTAACATATGGTCTATCCTGGAGAAAGATCCACTGGCACTTGAGAAGAATGTATAACCTGCTGAGTTTGGATGCAGTGTTCTGTATATGTCTGTTAGGTCTAACTTGTTTATCATATTGTTCAAGTTCTCTGTTTCCTTGTTGATCTTCTGCCTAGTTGTTCTATCTAATGATGTGAGTGGGGTGTTGAAGTCTCCAGCGATTATTGTAGAAATGTCTATTTCTCCCTTCAGTTTTGCCAGAGTTTGTCTCATATATTTTGGGCCACCCTGGTTAGGTGCGTAGATATTTATGACTGTTATAGCTTCCTGGTGGATCGTCCCTTTTATTAATATATAATGGCTTTCTGTATCTCTTATCACATTTTTGCATTTAAAGCCTGTTTTGTCTGATATTAGTATAGCTACCCCTGCTCTTTTCTGGTTACTATTCGTGTGGAGTATCTTTTTCCAACCTTTCACTTTCAGCCGGTTTGTATCCCTGTGTCTAAGGTGAGTTTCTTGTAAGCAGCGTATGGATGGCTCATGCTTTTTTATCCACTCTATCAGCCTGTATCTTTTGATTGGGGATTTTAATCCATTCACATTCAATGATATTACTGTAAATGCACTATTTACTTCCTCCATTTTATTCTTTGGTTTTCATATGTCATCTTGTTTTTGTCTCTCTTTTTACTCTTTTGGTTATCCTTTCTGCTTTTCTTTCAAGCCTCTCTCTCCTGTCTTTTTCTTTCAGGTTCTAAGGCTTCTTTTAATATTTCCTGCAAAGGTGGATTCTTTTTTGCAAACATTCTTAGCTTCTGTTTGTTTGTTAATACTTTATACTCACCTTCATATTTGAAGGACAGTTTTGCTGGATAAAGAATTCTCAGCTGGCAGTTTTTCTCTTTCAGTTTCCTAATTGTATCATACTGCTGTCTTCTCGCCTCCATGGTTTCTGAAGAGAAATCTGCACTAAGTCTTCCTGGACGTCCCTTGTATGTTATCTTTTGCTTCTCTCTTGCTGCTCTGAGAATTTTCTCTTTATATTTGACATTCTGAATAGCATGTGTCTTGGCGTAGGTCTATTTGGATTTATTCTGATTGGGGTGTGGTTTGCTTCTTGTACATGTAAGTTCATTTCTTCCATGAGAGTTGGGAAAATTTCAGCTATTATTTCTTCAAATAGTCTTTCCACCCCTTTTCCCTTCTCTTCCCCTTCTGGAACTCCCATGACATGTATGTTGTTGTGTTTTGTGTTGTCATTCAACTCTCTGAGGCCCTGCTCAATTTTTTCCATTCTTTTCTCTCTCTGTTCTTTCCTCTCTTCAATTTTAGCTGCTTTGTCTTCGGTATCACTTATTTTTTCTTCTCTCATTTCGAGTCTGCTGTTGTATGCCTCAAATGTGTTTTTGACCTCACCTATTGTGTCTTTCATTCCCATGAACTCCATTACTTTTCTCTTCAGGATTTCAAATTCTTCTTTGCGTTCTCTCAATGTCTTCTTGATGTCATATATTTCTTTACCTATATTGTCTTTCAACTCATTAGTTTGACTTTGGAAATTTGTGCTCATCTCGCTGATTAGTTCTCTCAAATTCTGCATCTCTTCTGGGACTTTGATGTATTCCTCTTCTTGGGCCATGTCTTCTATTTTCTTAGTATGGCTTGTAATTTTTTGCTGGTATTTAGGCATCTGGTTAGGATGTAGTTTACTTAGATGCTCAATCTCTTTCTCTTTTATAGGGATTTAGTGGCAGGAGGCTGTGAGTTACCACAGCTCTTTCATTTTTGGCTTGAACTGGATTGTTAGGATTGTCCTGTTGGTCACTCAGAACTGGGCACTGGACCCAGTAGTTCGTTGTAGAGTCGCTTCTTAGGGCCTTGGGCAGGGAGACTATAGACGCCAGGAAAAGCCTCTCCTACTTATTTTTAATTTTCTTATGTGCATTTCTTGGTCTGCCAGGAGATGATGTTCTTTGGCAGCTCTCAATTCAATGCCTGGTCAGAGAGTATTTGTTGTGACACAGACCAGATCAATGTGATAGAAATTCCTGTCTGGAGACTAAGTGCCTTTTAATTCAAACTTTCTGAGATAGTTCTCCAGTCTTCTCTGGCAGCTCCCTCCCTTTTCCCAGATAGGAAATATTTCCACTCCCCTCTGAGTCCTCAACAATCAGTCCCTGTTAGTACAGAAGGAGATTGGGAGGGTTGTCTATCTTTAGCCCCTTGCAGGCTCCAAGGCAAACAATGGCACATCCCCACCCGGCCTGGAAGGACTCTGGGGACATGGCAGACCAAACATGCAGAGTCAAAAGCCGAGTCAGCCCCGGGCTCTCTCTCCCCTCTCCTGTGGAATCCTCAACAATTAGTCCAGGCTAGAAGAGAGGGAGATTGCAAGGGTCGGATTTCTCTGGCTCCTAGGGCAAACCACCGTTTGGTCCCACCTGGCCTGGAAGGGCCTGTGGGGCACTGCAGCTCAAATTTGCAGGTCAGAACCTGAATCAGCCTTAGGCTGTGTCCCTTTCTCTCCCCTTTCCTGGGGTGGTAGATCCCTGGAGCCCCCTTTGTCTGTAGTCACAGGTCCAGAGGCCTGAGAATTCCAAAGAGTGTGGGGGATGGTGTCAGCAGCAGCAGCAGCTGCTGGTTCCAACTCAGGGTTCTGTCATCACGATTTCCCTCTTTTGTCCCTCTCTCCTCTGGGTGGTGTGCAGCCTTCACCTGCTGTCCTAAACCCTAGAAGATCTTTTTCGGGTCTGTTTCAGCCTGTCCTTTAGCTATTTTTTGGGGAAAGTGCCATGCTGTTTTGACCACTGTAACTTTGTAATATGTTTCAAGGTCAGGCAGTGAAATTCTTCCCACATCGCTCTTCTTTTTCAGAATGCTTTTGGCTCTTTGGGTGTACTTTCCCTCCCAAATGAATTTGGTAATTGCCTTTTCTATTTCTGTAAAGTAGGGTGTTGGAATTTTGATTGGTATTGCATTGAATCTATAAATCAGTCTGGGTAGAATTGACATCTTCACGATATTTAGTCTTCCAATCCATGAACACGGAATGTCTTTCCATTTGTTTAGGTCTTCATTGATTTCTTTTAGCATTGTTTTGTAGTTTTCTGCATATAGGTCCTGTACTTCTTTGTTTAAATTGATTCCTAGGTATTTGAATCTTTTTTTAAACAATTTATTGAAGTATATCATTCATACATAAACATATGTAAACTATAAGTGTTCAGAAAACATCATGAACTTACAAAACAAGCATGCATAACATCATACAGGGCTCCCACACATCACCCACTCCTCCAAACACCGTGCATTATTGTGAAACATTTGTTAACAAATCACGAAAGAGCATCGTCAAAGTATTACTACTAACTATAGTCTGTATCTTCCTCCCCTATACATTTTTTAAGGATTTATTTATTTATTTACTTTTATTCATTCTCCCCCCCCCCTTTTTGCTGTTTCTGTGTCCATTCACTGGGCAACTCTCTGTGTTCGTTTCCTGCCCTCTCTTCTCATCCTTCTCCTGTCTTCACTAGGATTCGATCCTCAGAATCTCTGCTGTGGGAGAGAGGCATCCTACCGCCTGTGCCACCTTAGTTCCTGTTTTTTCGGCATGTCTCGTCTTGGGTCTCCCTTGTGTCACTCTCCTGTTACGTCATCATCTTGCTGCGTAGCTCGCGGGGCCTGATGGTACCCCCGCGGATGGGGTCTGGCGGCCCACCCGCACACAGGGCCTGATGGCTCGCTTGTGGGGCCTGGTGGCGCACCCACGCATGGGGCCTGATGGTGCACCCACGGATGGGGCCTAACGGCTCACCCACTCATGGGGCCTGGCGGCACACCCACGCACAGGCCCTGGTGGCCCATGTGCCTTCTATATTTTTCTTTTTTTCTTTTTACTGGAAGGTCCCGGGGATCGAACCCAGGTCCCTCCATATGGGATATGGACGCCCAACCACCTGAGCCACATCTGTGCTCTGCTATATCTCTTAAGGTTGACCAAAGATACATAGAGTTACAGTCTTTTCCCATACAGGATGGTCATATAATAAATCAGGCTTAGTTTATCACCAACATTCTAAAAACCATACCTAGGGAAAAAAACTAGGTCTGGGGACACATGCATGATTTCTAATATAGTGACTGTTTAGCCTACCCTGATTATCACAAAATCAGGTCAGCGAGAATATTTGCTTTGGGAGATTTTTGATGACGAATTCAATCTCTTTAAATGTGATTCATTTTTTAAGTTCTTGTATTTCTTGTAGCATCAGTGTAGGTTATTTGTGCATTTCTAGGAATTTGTTCATTTCAACTAGTTTGTCTAGTTTGTTAGCACACTGTTTCTCATAATATTCTCTCTCTTTTTTTTCAAAGATTTATTTATTTATTTCTCCCTCCCTCTTCCCTTGTTGTTTTGTGTGCACTGTCTGCTCTCTGTGTGTTCTTCTGTGTCTGCTTGGCTTCTCTTTAGGTGGTGCTGGAAACTGATCCTGAGACCTTCTGGAGTGGGAGAGAGCCACTCAATCTCTTGCACCACCTCAGTTCCCTGGCCTGCTGAATCTCTTATTGTCTCTCCTCTGTGTCTCTTTTTGTTGCGTCATCTTGCTGCGGCAGGTCTCCGCACGGGCCAGAACTACTGTGTGGGCGAGCACTCCTGTATGGGCCAGCACTCTGCATGGGCCAGCTTGCCTTTTACCAGGAGGCCCTGGAAATGGAACCCTGGACCTCCTATATGGTAGATGGGAGTCCAATCGCTTGAGCCACATTCGTTTCCCTCATAATATTCTATTATGATCCTTTATACTTCTGTGGGGTCAGTTGTAACTTCCTCCCTTTCATTTCTGATTGTATTTATTTGTATCTTCTCTCTCTTTTTCTTTTTGTCTAGCTAGGGGTTTGTCAATTTTATTGATCTTCTCAAAGAACCAGCTTTTCGTTTTGTTGATTTTCTCTATTTTTTTTTTGTTTGTTTGTTCTCAATTTCATTCATTTCTGCTCTAATCTTTATTATTTCTTTCCTTCTGCTTGCTTTGTTTTTGGTTTGCTATTCTTTTTCTTGTTTCCCCATTGTTCAGTTAAATCTTTGAGTTTAGCTATTTCTTCTTTTTTAATATAGGCATTTAGGGCTATAAGTTTCCCTCTCAAGACTGCCTTTGCTGTATCCCATAAGTTTTGATATGTTGTGTTCTCATTTTCATTTGTCTCATTATATTTACTGATTTCACTTGCAATTTTTATTTGACCCACTGATTATTTTAGGAATGTGTTGTTTAGCCTCCACACATTTGCAAATATATCTCTTTCCTGTCTATTACTGAATTCCAGTTTCATTCCATTATTATCTGAGAAGGTGCTTTGTAAAATTTCAGTCTTTTTTATTTATTGAGAGCTGCACTGTGACCTAACATGTGGTCTATCCTGGAGAAAGATCCATGGGCACTTGAGAAGAATGTATAACCCGCTGAGTCTGGATGCAATGTTCTGTATATGTCTGTTAGGTCTAACTTGTTTATCATATTGTTCAAGTTCTCTGTTTCCTTGTTTGATCTTCTGTCTATCTAAGGATGTGAGTGGTGTGTTGAAGTCTCCAATGATTATTGAAAGATATCTATTTCTCTCTTCAGTTTTGCCAGAATTAGTCTCATGTATTTTGGGGCATCCTGGTTAGATGCATATATATTTACGATTGTTATATCTTCCTGGTGGATTGTCTGTTTCAGTAATATATAATGGCCTTCTGTATCTCTTATAACTTTTTTGCATTTAAAGTCTGTTTTGTCTGATGTTAGTATAGCTACCCATGCTCTTTTTCGGTACTATTTCCATGAAGTATCTTTTTCCAACCTTTCACTTTCAGCTGGTTTGTATTCCTGGGTGTAAGGTGAGTCTCTTTTAAGCAGCATATTGATGGCTCATATATTTTTTAATCCATTCTGTCAGCCTATATCTTTTGATTGGGGAGTTTAATCCATTCGTATTCAATGATATTACTGTAAATGCATTATTTACTTCCACCATTTTATTCTTTGGTTTACATATGTCATATCTTGTTTTTGTCTGTCTTTTTACTCTTTTGGTAATTGTTTCTGCTATTCTTTCTTTTATACTCTCCTCCAAGCCCCTCTCCTGTCTTTTTCTTTCAGGCTCTAAGTCTTTCTTTAATGTTTCCTGCAAAAGTGGATTTTTTTAAAGACCTCTCTTAGTTTCTGTATGTTTGTGAATATTTTATACTCACCTTCATAATTGAAAGACAGTTTTGCTGGATTAAGAATTCTCAGCTGACAGTTTTTCTCTTTCAGTATCCTAATTGTATCACACCACTGTCTTCTCGCCTCCATGGTTTCTGATGTGAAATTTGCACTAAGTCTTACTGAGCATCCCTTGTCTGTGATGGTTTGCTTCTCTCTTGTTGCTCTCAGAATTTTCTCTTTATCTTTGACATTTGACATTCTGTGTAGTATGTGTCTTGGAGTAGGTCTTTTCAGCTTTATTCTGATTGGGATACGGTATGCTTCTTGGACATGTAAATTCATTTCTTTTGTGAGAGTTGGAAAATTTTTGGCTTTATTTCCTTAAATACTTTTTCTGCCCCTTTTCTCTTCTCTTCCCTTCTGGAACTCACATGACAATTATGTCATTGCATTTCATATTGTCATTCAACAGCCTGAGCCCCTGATCAATTTTTTTCCATTCTTTTTTCTCTTCAATTTCACTGTTCTGTCCTTGGTATCACTTATTCTTTCTTGTATCATTTTGAGTCTGCAGTTGTCTGCTTCTAATGTGTTTTTGATCTCACCTGTTGTGTCTTTCATTCCCATGAGCTCTGTTACTTTTCTGTTCAGGATTTCAAATTCTTCTTTGCACTCACTCAATGTCTTCTTGATGTCATTTATCTCTTTAGCCATATTGTCTTTCAATTCATTCATTTGATTTGGAAATTTGCATGCATCTCATTAATTAGTTGTCTCAAATCCTGCATCTCTTCTGGGGCTTTGAATTTTCCTTTTATTGGGCCATGTCTTCCATTTTCTTAATATGGCTCATAATTTTTTGCTGATATTTAGGTATCTGATTAGGATAGTGATTTTACTTAGATGCTCAATTTCTCTCTCTTTTGTAGGGATTTAGTGGAGGAAGCTGTGTGTTACTGCTCTTCTTTGATTCTTGATTCAACCTGGGTCTTTAGGATTGTCCCTGTTAGTTGCTCAAAACTGCACTCTGGATCCAGGAATGGGCTATAGACCCACTTCCTAGGGCCTTGGGGATGGAGGCTATAAAGGCCAGAAAAAGCCTCTCTTACTTATTTACTTTTAATTTTCTCACGGGCATTTCATTGGTCTTCCAGCAGATTGTGTTCTTTGATAGCCTCTCAGTTCAATGCCTGGTCAGAGTGTGTTTGCTGCAACACGGACTGGATCAATTTGATAGAGATTCCTGCCTGGATGCTAAGAGCTGTGTACTTCAGACTTTCTCAGAGATAGTTTTCCTGCCTTTGCTGGCAGCCCCCTCCTTTTTCCCAAGTAGGAAATAATTCCACTACCCTCTGTGTCCTCAACAATGAGTCCTAATTAGTAGAGAGGGAGATTGGGAGGTCGGATCTCTTTAGTCCCAAGCTTCCTCCCAAGGCAAACAATGGTGCGACTCCACCTGGCCTGGAAGCGCTCATGGGACTCAACAGACCAAATTTGTGGGTCAAAAGCTGAGTCAGGAAAGCAGATGTGGCTCAAGCAGTTGGGTGCCTGCCTACCACATGGCAGGTCCCAGGTTCAGTGTTTGGTGCCTCCTAAAGAAGACAAGCAAGACAGTGAGCTGGTGCGGCAGGCTGACGCAACAAGATGACACAAGACGATGCAACAAGGAGACACAACAAAGAGACACAATGATGAAACACAATGAGTGACACAACAGGCAGGGAGCAGAGGTGGCTCAAGCGATTAGGTACCTCCCTCCCACATGGGAGGTCCTAGGTTGGGTTCCTGGCACCTCCTAAAAAGAAGATGAGCATGCAATGAACAGACATGCTGTGTCCCTCTCTGTCCCCTTTCCTGGGGTTGTGGATCCCTGGAGCCCCCTTTGACTGTAGCAGGCCCAGAGGCCTGAGAATTCTAAAGTGTCTTTAGTGTGGGGGAGGGTGCCAGCAGTAGCAGCTGCTGGTTTCAACTCACAGTCTTATTGTCACGATTCTTTTCCTCTGTCCCTCTCTCTTTTGGGTGGTGTCTAGCCTTCCCCTGGTGTCCTAAACCCTAGAACATTTTTTTCCAGGCCTGTTTTCAGCCTGTCTCTAGCTATTTTTCTGGGAGAGAAGAGAGTCCTGAGTCTTTCTAGTCTGCTATCTTCCCAGAAGTCCTGCTATGTCTTTTAAGTGTCTTTCAATGTTCAGGATTCTCCTCCATTCTTTCTTTTCTTTATCTTTTTTTTTTGGATGCTGATCCTAGGCTTTTGATGTATAGTTTCCCATAGTCTGAATTTTGTTCTTGCTGCCATTTAACACATTCCTCTGGCCTCTGTCCTTCCTGCAAAGTGGCCACTGGAGCCAGAAGCGTCTTCAGACTAGACTATAGGTGGTGCTGTGTTCTTTCTTCAGGAGGCACAGAGTCTGCTTTTCTCGGGTTTTGTGATATTAACAGCAGCTCTTGATGCCTAATGCCTAGACCCTTAATTCATTGGGAGTGGCAAAAGGGTGATACTCTAATTCAGTTATTTATTTTTTATTTTATGTTTATGTATTTTATAAATACACTTATAAGTTGAACTATTTTATAACCAATACTCTTTTTGTAACCAGCAATCATTGGTGCAATTCTACATAGGAATTACAGGATGAATGTTTGATTCTTTCTATTATCAGTCTTCAAGATAATGAATTGGGTCCATATCATCCTCTGAAGCTGGCCAATTCATTTTTTTAAAATGTCATTTTGAACCATGGATTTAAACATGCTTGAAGAGTTTCAACCAATTGCAATTGTATTATGCCTTTTGAAACTAAGAGTGTCCTATTTTTGATCAGTTAGATGCCTCTTCATATTAGTTCCCAAATCATTTTTTAATGTCTTTTTTTTATTTTTAAGATTCATTTATTTATTTATCCCCCTCCCCCCGTCGTTTCTCTGCACTCGCTGTCTGCCCTCTGTGTGTTCTTCTGTGTCTGCTTGTCTTCTCTTTAGGAGGCACCGGGAACTGATCCTGTGACCTTCCCGAGTGGGAGAGAGGCGCTGAATCTCCTGCGCCACCTCAGCTCCATGGTCTGCCTCGTCTCCTATTGTCTGTCTTCTGTGTCTCTTTGTGTTACATAATCTTGCTGCGCCAGCACTCCGTGCAGACCAGCTTGCCTTCACCAGGAGGCCCCAGAAAGCGAACCACAGACCTCCCATATAGTAGACAGAAGCCCAATCATTTGAGCCACATCCGCTTCCCCCCAAATCATTTTGACATGACCCTTTCATCTGATATAAAAAATTAAGTTCAGATTCATCTAGTGCACTTCTCATCCCAGGCCTGGAGTTAAACAATTCCCCCCATAACCCTCATTTCTTTTGGATAGGCCACAATCTGGGTACAAGTCTACAGATTGGTCACATTCTTGGTCTTTCCTGTGGACGGAGCTAGGGAATGTACACACACATATTTTAAAGAAAAAATACCACATACATTTATATTGCTACTTATAGTTCAATTTAGGTCTGCAAGGTGTTTTACTTAACCTTTTCTGTATTACATTAATATCTCCCATTTTTCATACTGGAAATACTAATTTTTGAGGGTCTAGAGTATGACAGACCTAGAATATCCTATGATCACTTATTTACTTTAAACCCATATGATACACATGTATAATACTATAATTACTGAGAACAGCAATTTTTTGCATATGCACTCTCCATTTTCTCCTCCTTCTGTTTTTTGATTATTGATATGGTTAATTTTAAGTCTCTTATTCTTGCTATTTTTTACTATTTCTCCCATCTGTTTTTTTGTTCCCCCTTCCTCCCTTTTCTGGTTTCTTTTAGATTAACTGAATATTCTTGTGGTTCAATTTTTTCTCCTTTGTTGACTTATTAGCTATAAATAGCTTTGTGGTTTTATTTTAGCAGCTGCTTTAAGGTTTATAGTACATATCTTTAAGTTATGAAGGTCTACTTTCAAGTGATATCCTAACACTTCACTTATATTATAAGAACTTTATAATAGTGTACTTCCATTTCTTCTCTCCCAGACTTTATGTTAGTTAGTCATACATTTTACTGTATATATGTTATAAAGTCCATAATACATTGTTTTTGTTTTTATTTAAGGAGGAATTTTATTTTATGGCCTTGGCACTTTTATTTTTTTAAGATTTATTTTATTTATTTATTTCTCCCCACCCCTTTGTTGTTTTTCACTTACTGTGTCTGTTTGTGTTCCTTGTTTCTTTAGGAGGCACCAGGAGCCAAACCCAGGGTCTCTGATGTGGGAGGGAGGTGCCTAATCACTACAGTCAACTCC
>JAQZBX010108942.1:0-10509 GCA_029593785.1 Cabassous unicinctus
TAATAATTATTGAAGTGATGAATGTACAACTATGTGATTATAGCAAATACCATTGATTGTACACTTTGGATGAATTGTATGTTTTATTAATATGTATCAATAAAATTGGTTAAAAATATAATAACATGCTAGAAGAACACAAAGAATTAAAAGATATTTATAAACTCTTTAAAAAAAAAGATAAGGAGGTTATCCTGGATTATCTAGGTGGGCCAATTAATCACAAGAGTCCTTAAATAGGGAGCAGGACAGCAGAATAATCAGAACCAGAGAGGGAGCATTGTGAGAAAGACTCAACTGGCCATTGTTGGTTGTGAAGATGGAAGAGTTCATGAGCCAAGAATGCAAGCAGCATCAAGAAGCTAGAAAAGGCAATAAACAGAAATCTAGAGCTTTTAGAAAGGAAAGCAGCCATGCTGTCAGAGGTGGGAATCATAAATTCAGTGTTCTGTGCCTCAGAGGATTATTCTCAGACCTTGAAACCTAATGGAGTTTGCCCAGCTGTATTTTGAAGTTGCTTGGAAATGGGAACTCTTTTTTTCCCTTCCATTTTTTCCCTTTTTGAACTGAACATCTAAATTGGTATCCTATGCCTGACTCACCATTGTATTTTGGGATCAGATAAATTGTTTTTTAGTTTCACAGATCTAAATTGGGGAGGAATTTTGATGGATCCCATATAGAGTCCACTCCTGCCTTATTTAGATAATTAAGATGATGAGCTTTGGGATTTTTAAGCTGAAGAGATTTAGAGTTTTGAGTTGATGCTGTAAAATGTTAAGACTTTTAGAGATGTTGAAATGGGATAAATGTATTTCATATGTAAGATTTATTGAGAATCTTTGGAGGTGAGTGAGCTGATTGTGGTAGGCAGACTAGCAGCCCCCCAAATAAGTCTACAACCCAATCCTCTCCTCAGAATCTGTGAATATGTTATGTTACAAGGCAAGGGGAGAATAAGATTGCAATAGAATTAGATTGCTAACCCACTGGTTTTATGATAAGGAGATTTTCCTGATTAACCAGGTAGGCCTAATGTAATCACAAGTGTGATACAGAAGAGGTAGGCAAGGGAGTCAGAACCAGAGAAATCTCATCTTGGGAGAGACTCAACTGGCTATCGTTGGCTTTGAAGATAGAAGGGAGCCACAAGCTAAAGAATGCAAGAGGCATTTAGAAGCTAAAAAAGGCAAGAAAACACATTTTCCCCTAGAGCCTCCAGAAAGTTGCCAACAACTTGATTTTGATTCAATGAGACCCACTTCAGACTTTTGACCTCAGAACTGTAAGATAATAAATTTGTGTTGTCTTAAGCCCAAATCTTGTGATAATTTGTTACAGTTACAATAAGAAACCAATGCATACATATTTTCATTCCTGTAATTAAGACATTCCTGAGGACATTCAGGAAAATGGCATCAAAGTAGGTAGGCAGAGTCCAAATCCCTCACAAAAAAGAATGGAGAAAGGGCAAAAACCTATCCAAGGGAGCAGCTTTGAAGATATATAGAAAGGGAAAGTGCTACACATCATGCAAGAAGGAACTAGATAAAGAAGCCAAAGGAAATCCATGAGTTACTCGCCCCTGTGTCTGGAAATGGCACATATACCCTACCCTCAAGGCAAATAGCCTCCGTGAAGCCCCTGACTCACTGTAACCAACGGAGTGGTACTGAGCATTCCTTTGGGAGGAAGAGGGGTCTGGAGGAGGGTGGAGAGTGGTTTCTTTTTGGTGACTTTGGCCAGCTGAGCCCCCTTTGAATCTCAAAGGTTCCCAACTAGCACTGAGGCAGCCGCAGGGAGAGGGGAGGAGGGATCTGATCAGGCAGGCTATCACATCCAGCCGAACTGGGAGAGAGAGGAACTAAGGTAGAGAGGTGGTGGAGACAGGCGCCTAAATAGCCGGGGTTGGCAAACTGTTAGAAGCCTAACCCACCTGAGGGAAAGGGGGCAGATAGAGCCAGATAAGCTTTCTGAAGCCTGCCTAAGCTGTGGAGCCAGCGTTGCTCACTGGGGGAATTCCTGCCTTGTACATACAAGGTCCCTGGTTCGATTTCTTGGTTTCCTTAGAGAAGTGATCCACTGGGTTATCAGGCACCCAGCTAGTACCTTATGAGAGGGAACATATAGACAGTTTTTTTCTTTCTTTCTTGTTTTAGGTTTTCTTGGATCTGTTATTTTTATTTATTTTTCTTTTTTTATCAGTTCCTTTTTTCTTCTTCTTCATTTTTTTCGCTGAAACCTGGTACATAACCTGTAGAGGTCAGGCTGAAGGGTGATTAACTGATGAGCACTGGCAGCCTGAGAAGCTCCTTAGGGGCTTAAGAGAGAAGGCTGTTTTTCCTGTTTTCCTGGGTTGTGTTTTGTTTTGTTTTTGTTTTTGTTTTTTGTTGTTGTTTTATTTCTTGTTTGTCTTTCCCCTTTCTTTGTTTCTTTTTCTTTTACTTAGATTTTCTAACTACTTTATTTCTTTTCTTTCCTTCATTTTTCTATCTTCTCTTTTCTGTTGTTTTTTTCTTTCATTCCACTTCTTTTTGTTTGGCACTCAATTTTTTTTTTTAATTATCCCTTTCTTTTTCTTTTTTTCCTTTCCTCTCTTCTCATAATTCTCACCTTTTAATTCATTCTAATTTTCTACCTATTTTGTTCATTGTTTCATTTTTTCTAATCTACCTTTTTTATTCTTCTTCCTCTGTACCTTTTTAAATTTTTTATTGGTATTTTTTATTTTCCTAGTTTTTGTATGGTTCCTCTTCTATCTTTTTATTATTATTACTATTATTCTTTTTCTTTTTCTTATCTCATTCATTTTCTCTAGTCCTAATTTTTTTTTCCCAAGGGAACACAGACAACTGCAAAGATATAGAATAAGAGGAACCAAGTGTCAAAAAGGAACCTTAACCACATACACACATAAAACAACAAAATAAAATCCTAGGGTAGAAAGAGAAGCTAACCAACCAAATAAGCATATCAAGGTAAGGAAAACTATAGACCCATCTCTCTAATGAATCCGGATGCTAAAATCATCAACAAAATACTTGCTAATCATATTCAACAACACATCAAATGAATTATACACCATGACCAAGTGGGTTTCATTCCTGGTATGCAAGGATGATGCAACATAAGAAAATCAATCAATGTAATACACCACATTAATAGTTTGAAAGAAAAAATTCACATGATCATCTCTATTGAAGCAGAAAAAGGATTTAACAAAATACAGTACCCTTGCCTGATAAAAACACTTCAAAAGATAGGAATAGATGATACTTCCTCAACATGATAAAGGGTAAATATAAAAATCCACAGCGAACATCATATTCAATAGTGAAATACTAAAAACTTTCCCTCTAAGATCTAGAACAAGACAATGATACCCACCATCACCACTCTTATTTAACATTGTGTTGGAAGTACTCGCTCAAGCATATAGGGGAAAAAAACAATATAACAGGCATCCAAATTGGAAAGGAAGAACTAAAAATTTCACTATTTGCAGATGACGTGATCCTATACATAGAAAGCCTTGAGAAATCCACAACAAAGTTTCTAGAGCTTATAAATGAGTTAAGTAAACTGGCAGGATATAAAGTCAATGTGCAAAAATCAGTAGCATTTCTGTACACCAATAATGAGCAATCTGAGGAGGAAATTAAGAAAAAAAATCCATTTACAATAGCAACTGAAAGATTCAAATACCTAGGAGTAAACTTAAGATGTAAAGGACTTGTACTCAGAAAACTATAAAACATTGTTAAAGGAAATCAAGGAAGACCTAAATAAATGGAAGAATATTTCCTGTTCATGGATAGGAAGATGCAACATCACTAAGATTTCTAGCCTACCCAAACTGATTTACAGACTTAATGCAATCCCTATAAAAATTACCACAGCACTTTTTACTGAATTGGAAAAGCTAACTATGAAATTTATTTGGAAGGGCAAGGGGTCCTGAGTAGCCAAAGACATATCAAAAAAGAAAAATGAAATTGGAAGAGTCATACCTGATTTTAAAACATACTACAAAGCTACAGTGGTCAAAATTGTGTGGTATTGGCACAAGGATAGACATGCTGACCAATAGAACAGAACAGAGTTCTAATATAGATCTTCACATATATGGTTCTCTGATATTCGACAAGGCCACCAAGCCCACTCACCTGGGAGAAAATGGCCTCTTCAACAAATGGTGCCTGGAGGACTAGATATCTATATCCAAAAGAATGGGAGAGGATCACCATCTCATGCCCTATAAAAAATTAACTCAAGATGGGTCAAAGATCTAAATATAAGAGCTATGACCATAAATATCCTGGAAGATAATGTAGGGAATCATCTACAAGATCTTGTAGTAGGAAACACTTTCATAAACTTTAAACATAAAGCATGAGCAACAATAGAAAAAATAGACAAATGGAACCTCCTCAAAAGTAAAAACTTTTGTACTTCAAAGGAGTTTGTCAAGAAAGTGAAAAGGCAGCCTACTCAATGGGAGAAAATATTTGGTAGCCACCTGTATTAATCAGCCAAAGGGGTGCTGATGCAAAACACCAGAAGTCTGTTGGCTTTTATAAAGGGTATTTTTTGGGGGTAGAAGCTTGCAGTTACCAGGCCATAAAGCATAAGTTACTTGCCTCACCAAAGTCTATTGCCACATGTTGGGGCAAGATGGCTGCCAACATCTGCCAAGAGTTCAGACTTCTTGGGTTCCTCTCTTCCCAGGGCTTTGTTTCTCTCTGGGCTCAGCTGCTGTGCTCTCTCCACAAGGCCAGCTGTAGACCATCAGGTGAATTGCTTTGTCTCTCTCCTTGTGGCTTCTGCCGTGTCTAAGAAGCCGTTTCTATTACTCTGTGTTCTTCTCCTGTGTGTTCACTTCCTGGGCTCCAGCTCAAAACACTCAACTCTGTCCTTTGCCATGTCTTTTCTCTGTGAGTCCCTGCCCCTTGGTGGCAATGCCCTACTGACATGGCCCAGTCAGTCCTAGGCCAGGGGGCCTTACCTTGGAATTTATGCTCCCCAGTGTGACAGAGTTGGACTTATTTGTGGTTTCCCTACACATGGCTCTTCTGCCCCTTCTATTTGAACCTATAGTTAGTATATACTTGATAGATTTATGTTCAAGGGACTTTAATCTTTGGTCTATCCAAGTGCCAGCTGGCTCTGAATCTCAGCAGAGTTGCAACACCTACTCTCCAATTCATTTGACTCACCAAGGACAACTGAAAAGGAGATGATGATGGACAACAAAAGCCAGGGCATAAAGCTTCAACTGTGTACAAGGTTTTACCTCACCCATCATGGGACTGATTTTGTACGTCTTGGGAGAGGGAGGGGACAAGGTGCTGGTTTTGCATCTTTGAGTGACTCTCAGCTGCCTTAGTGCTTCTCCTTCACAACATGTGGAAGAAGTGGCCCGTCCCCTTTAGAGTCACATCATTACAGTCAAAATAAAGCCCAGAGACAGGTAGGTGTTGGAGGCCCACAGATGTAGGTTGACCAGGCAGTTGACAAAGGGCTACGCTTTGGGAGAATAATTCTGGCAGATCTGGGAACTCATGGTTGGTTGACAATAAGGAGCTAATCATGCACATAAAGAATAGCTAGTGTCAGCTGGTCCCCAAAGCAGAGGATAGCTGAGAAGATGGTCCTGGAAGCTGCAACTGGACATACAGTTGAAGGGTGGTCCGTGGCTGAAGAATGGAAGGAGAGTCCTCAGGTCTGTTCTGTCCAAACACTGTTGAAACAAGAAACAGATCCGTCGGTCTGCTGGACACACTATGTAACGTAATCACTTTTGAAAATCCAATTTAATACGTTCTTCAGGTTGTAGCAATTGTGCACTTAGCACAGCACAGATTCGAACACCCAAAACATTGTTTGAAACAATTGGGATCAAGCAGCTCACTCTATTCCTATGTTGATGAACTCTAATTCCAGCTCCTGGATGCAGTCCTAAAGGGAACCCATATAATAGTAGATGGATTCCATCATTCTGTTTTAAAGCATAAGAGTTTCGTTTTAGTGAAAAATTAGGGGCATTCATGGAATTCATCAAAGTTGGAACTAACAATATTTGACAGTTTAGTCTCAAAATAAATCTTTTTTTTTAATTCCAAATTTCTCCAAACTTTCTTTTTGACAAAATATTGGTTTTGTAAGTACTTTTGAATACTACTGCTTAAGTTAAAGTTGATCAAATAATAGTAGCAGTAATATAATAAGATGTTCTTCTTAAACTACTATATCCAGTGTTCACTCTTTCTAAATATAAATAGCACTTATTTTTAAAATATTTAATCATGAGGTGCTTTGCTAAATCTCCTGTTTTTCATATTGTGAAAAATCATGTGTCCTTATCAAAATTAGAGGATTCATGAAGGCATTCAGTGATGTTTTTCAATCTTTGTTTATCCTACATTGCCTACCAAAAGCTCCATACACAATTATTCACACTACAATAATTGTAATTCTTTATAAAATCCCTCACTTTTCAAAGTGGTATCAAAATGCTTTGAAAAGAATGTCTAAGGAAAAAACAGACAAAAAAAAAAATCAAAATTAGAGAAGAAAATGTGCATTTCTGTTTTATGGGTAGACTAAAATATTTTCTTTGAAAGACTCCTTTTAAGAAATTTCTGGTCAACTACTTTTCAAAAAAAATTGAATTTATAAAGAGATGTTGATGGATTATAGTAGCTGAAAGCCCTCGCTGATGTAATGAAATAGTACTGATTGCCTTAGTTAACCAGTTTTAAACCAACTTCTATTAGTGATTATTTACTTTACCATTCTACTAGCATATTTGTTTGATAAATATTATACTGTGTTTTTAATGTATATTTGCCAAGATTAAAACCACAGTAACACATCAAAACTGAGTTCATGTTAATTGGATGACCTGACAATTAAAAACAAATATATGGGTGTGATCAAGACATCTTTCAAATGAATCCAAACATATGGTATTTTGAAAATCAGTATTTTCAGTGTTTTTTGCTCTTGGATTCATAAAGCCAGATTCTTTTCTGAAACTTCACAGATAAATTTAGGTAAAACTTCACAAAACTTTGACTAATGATCACTATCTTACTTAAATTAATTTTCAAGTTACATGTTTTATTTTCCTAATATGAATTGATAATTTCAATGTACAATTCACAATAAAATATTTCCAAGACTTCGGCTAGCCATAAGTTCTTTGAAATTCAAAAAAAGCAATAGATAGTCTCTTTATGCTTGATATACTGTACCAGTTTTAAGATGACTAATACCTAACATATAGCTATTTTATTTTGTTTTTTTTTTCCCTTCCGGATCTAAATTTGTTGTTGCGGAGAAATGAAAACTAAGAGCACTGCATTTGCAAAATCCTAAAGTAATATTTTGGGAAAATGGATATGTTAACAAAGTGCACAATGAAGAGTGTCTATAAAGTGTTACAATTTCCATCCTAATTACATTTGAGCTTTCCAGTCATTGAGATGAGCAAATAAAATTGAAAAGAACCTCAAAGTCTGATCTCAAAGCAAAAATGCACTGTTTTAACTGTGATGAAACAGCTAACACCAGCCAAGGCAACTAAAGAACTAGAGCGTAACTGTCAGTTTGGTGTTGATTTTGGAACATGACCAATCTCCAACTTCATTTCTTTACATTAACATATCAGTCAGTAAGTGAAAGATGCAAGGCCTTATGCCTAGGAGCATGCTACCTCCTCTGATCTCTGACTTACAGCACTGGAGAGGACCTTGATCTTTCTTTCATTGCTTGGAATTCTATTAGTAAATATGCTTGATAGGAAAAAAAAAAGTATTCCTGAGAAATGTAGCCTATTAATTTTCAAGTTTTACATGAGATTAATGATTTGGGTCACATGATGTCCTTGCCTGGAAGCAAATTTGATTCATGAGAGAAAGCAAGCAGATTCTGAGTATCTGTAAAAGTGAACAAACAAAAGTAACAATGAGGGGGAAAGGCCAGCAAGGAGACTAAAATCACATAAAACAGAAGTGAAAGTCCAAGGACATCTGTTATGTTTTTATTACTTCAAAATCTATGGCAGATATTGCATATATCTGTTTAATATGCACATATAAATTCCTATGTATACCTTTTTTTATTAATAAAAGGTAAGACAACAAATAATTCAATGTAATCAGATTAAAAAAAGATAAACTAAGAATAAGAATGTAAGAATTATGTTATTATATACTTTGATTTAAGAAAACTTGAGAATTGGGGGATAAGGCTAGTTTCTTTTAAGAAATAGTCCATGTCCAAAATTATAACCAAATTAGTCTCACTGAACATTTTGCATTTAATCCTACCTATGCTCTTCATTCCTTGACTTACCTTAAAATGTTTTTAAACAAGATATTTTGAGCAGCTAATTCAACATCTATTTTCAGGTTTTGAATAATTTTTTGAAAGATGAAGTCCAGCAGAGCATATTTATTCCAATATTACTTAGTATTCCTACACTAAAGAAATTCCAGAGTCATTTAATTACCTTCCACATTTCTTTGACAGTTTAAATGTGAAAGTGAGATGGGAAAGTGGACAGCTGAGGAAGAGTAACCATAAAAGAAGAAGCAAGCTAAATTCAATAAACCTAATCTTAAACACATATGCACACAGCTGTGCAGTTTTCAGGACCAGAGAACCTGTCTTTGTGTAATGCAATATTAAGGAAAAACGTCCATGATCTCTGGAAGAAACTTCTCCATTTCTTCTTTTGTTTTCTTATTTTAAAAAATCTTAGATCACAAGACAAAGGGATACATTTGTAAGTGTTCATCTCCTCACTGATCTACCATCCTTAAAAGACTAAGTTAAAAAAAAAAAAGGAAAAATGCTGGGATTTCTACTTCCAATTCTAACTGTTAACTAATATTTAAGATGTTATCTTTCTTCAGAACCTATCTAAATGATAATAAATATTTGCCCCTAACATATTTTGGAGTTTCTGAGAATGCTTCTTCTAGATAAAATTGAAGAAACTCCCCAATTTAGGAGTTATTCAATTAATGTTTGTGGAATGAATGAATGAATCATGATTAAACTAATTAAAATCTATTTTTATCTACTATGCTAAAATTTTTATTAAAGTAAATGAAGCATGAATGAATGAGACATTTATGTTCTAAAGGTTTTTGCATCAGACATTTTAAAACCTCATAGAACAAACTTGTAGGTGGTGATTGGTCTCTAAATTCAGACTGAAATAAGCTATTTAACTTAGTATGTATCTGGAATATTTTTCTAAGTACATTCCAGTCATTGACCCCTATGAGATACTGAGCCACCATTTGGAAAACCAGAATACATGAGCCTGTGTTTATTGTGGAATTTGGAACTCTTACTCCAACAAACTCCATTTCTGAGCCATGGGCAATGGAGAAGCCCTATTAAAAATCACTGATCAAGGCCACAGAAGCCTTTGTGTGGGAGCTCCTACTAGGCAAATCTGGGATATGGATGGGGGGGCGCGGTGTGCAGAAGCTAACCTTTAGGAAAGAAAAATTGGCATGGGATAGTTGAGGAGTGGAGAGTTGCAACAGAACACATGAAAATTTGATGTGAGATACAGGGTAGGGGAGGGAATGGAGGTAGCTGATTCCTTCTAGTTGTGTAGTGTTTATCTTCCCTTCTTCCCTTCTACCAAGGAGACATCACACTGCCTGCTAGAAGGTTGGAAAGGATTTTCTTCCTCTTTTTTTTCAAAAGTCTGTAAAAAAATATTTCTCTATTTCCCTGTCCTACCAAGGAATACAAACATAATTTTACTTACCCTTCTCTCATATGCTTTGATGTCTACAGAAAATTAAAAGGACTTTGTCTTCTCAGCCAAATAACAATAGTAGAGAAACAAGTGCAAATCTATGTCTGTCTGCCTTCCTCTCTTCCCAACTCCACCTTGCTTCCTTCTTATAGTCCTCTTAAGGATGAAAAAATCCACATATTGGTGTTGTCTTCATTTACAATTACATGTGGAAAACCAATTCCAGATAACATGGATATTTCCTCAATGCAGCAATTAAAAGGTCACGAGGTGAAAGTTGGGAAAGACTTGAGGATGGGTGGTGAGGAAAGGTGTGAGTTGATTCAACTCTAAGCACAAGGATGGTGGTGTGCACCTGAGGATGATTCCTTCCTTCCTCCTTTCACAGCTTTGGCTGTAGGAGAATTCCTTTTCCACCGAGCTTGGAGCAAAGCAAGAAGTACAAATTGGGTGAAAGGTAAAAAGAATTAGAGAAAAAAGGAGAGAAAATATAAATAATATTAGTCAGTCTGGAAATCGTTTCAGTGCCCATTTAGCCTTTTTAAGTACTACTGTATCTGTGCATGTACTTAGGTCAAGGACTCTAAAGATTGTGATTGCATTTACATAGTGTGGTGATTCAAATAGGAATTGTTCTTGATGGAGCTCACTGTTTTTATTTATTTTTTATTTTTTATTTTTTATTTTTTTTACTTTCTTTCTCATCTTTTTTTTTTTATTGT
>JAQZBX010108943.1:0-10508 GCA_029593785.1 Cabassous unicinctus
TTTCGTCAGTGGTTCCAGTGAGGAATCCTTTGCCTCTTCTTGGATTCTGGAGGTGACTGGCAATCCCTGACATTCCATGGCTTGTAGATCCATCACTCCAGTCTCTGCTTTCATCTTCACAAGACCTTCTCCCCCATGTGTCTTTGTCTCTCCTCTTCTTATAAAGACAGCAGTCATATTGGATAAAGGTCCATCCTAATTCAGTATAACCGCATCTTAACTTGAATATATCTACAAAGACCTATTTTCAAATAAGGTCCCTTCATAGGTACTGGTGGTTAGGATTTCAACATATCTTTTTGGGAGACACAATTCAACTCATAACACCTCCCTACTGCTTTTTCCTCCTTACACAAAGGATACCCCTACCAGCAACATGAAACTACATGTTTTCATTCCCATTGCTCAGTGAATGGGTAAGACTGGGGTGCGGGCAAGAAGAGGGGAAATAGGAAAGGCAATTCTTAGTTCCTTGATCCCACAACAGTGTTCCCAGCACCCAAACTGGCCAAGACTGAGATGCCTGAGGGACTTTTAAGTAAAGATGACCAGAAGACATGTGGGTACATGATTCTGAGGCTCAGAGGAATGGTCTGGGTCAAATGTATGTATTTGGGAGTTATCACAACAAATGAAGCCACGGGAAAGGATGCAATCACCTGGGGAAAAGCATAAAAGAGGAGCAAAGAGAATTGATGACAATAATAGGAAAATGGATGGCTGGGAGGCTAATAAAAGTTTCTTTTTTCCTTCTTTTTCCAGACTTAAACCAAATAATAAGAGGTTGTACTCCAAAACATTTGTTCCTGATGTAACCTCTATTTCCCAGACATCATCCTGGGGAGACAAGGTCAAAGGATCCTAATATTTGTGTCAGTTTGAAGCTGGGTGGACTCTATAAGATCATGTCCTTAGAGCTAATCCATTTATGTGCCTGTAAACCTATTGTAGATGGGGTCTTTTGATTAGATTCCATTAAGGGAACTTCCTTTTAATTAGATGACTTCAGTAGGGCATGACCCAGGATGGGTCTTAATCCTTTATAAATAGGAGAAACATGCAGAGACATACAGAAAAAAGCAGCAGAGACAGAGAAACCCCAAGAGGCTTAGAGAGAGGTCCTGGAAGGCCAGAGGCTGGAATCAGTGGAACAGAGAGGTACAGAAAAAGGCCCCCAGGAGGCTGAAAAAGATGAGGTCTGGAGGAGAGGGGAGAGATGAGCCATATGCCTAATTGCCCACAGTGACACAGTTGAGCTCAGGGAGAAAGTAAGCCTGGAGATTGGCAGAGCTGTCATTATGCCCTGCCATGTGACTGACCACCCACAGCTGAGCTTGGAGAGAAAGTATCTTTAGATGACACTGCCATGTGCCTAATTTCCTACCACTGTAACTTGGTGAGACAGCATATCTTGATGATGCCTTGATTTGGACACTCCCACAGCTTCAGAACTCTAAGCTTTTAACCTAATAAATTCTCATTTAAAAAGCCAACCCATTTGCTTACATATGCTCCCAGCAGTTTTTAGAAAACGAAAAGCATGTGTTTTTTGACTCTCACTCTCAGTGCTATTTCAATATCTTCAGTTTCTCACAGTTTAACCTATTTTTTTTCATGAAGCCCATGAGGATTTTTAGAACTACCCAATACTGGTCTTTCCTTCTACCAGGCAGAGTCCACCATTTCTTCTCTGTCCTACACTGGCTGCCCACATCTCTGCAGACTAAAAGTGCATTGCCTGTTACTCCACAGTGCTGTACCCACAGGGTTATATGCCAGCCACAGACCACCATTCTGAGTGCTCTGGGTCTGGGAGCACTCCCTGGGTCTTCCTTTGGCGCACTGGAGCCCTAGTTACCAAAATGCTTGCAGGGTCTGGATACTGATAGGAGGAATCCCCTTCTTTCCTTTGTGTTAATTTTTGTTCAGAGGCTCACAACTACAGGATTTATCCTTTACCACTGTTAACTGGGCAAATTAGGCATGAACCCATTGCTGCCACATGAGTATTATGGGGAGATTCTTGAGTACCCCAAAGATAAGCACGTCACCCAAAGGAAAACTGCACTCTGTGTGCCCCTAGAGGAAAAATGCATAAATGATGACCCTGAAAGCTTGACATCTGCAGATCTAGGAACTTCTTCCCATAGTGTGACTCCCTGTGGTGGGAAGGGGAGGCACGTGTTCTCTGGGGTGAAGATTGAACTTGCCCCTTTGCCTCCGTGTGGGAACAAGAGGATCTGAGCTATCAATGGGTGGGGGCCTCTGAGGCTGAAAACGAAGGAGGATAAAGAAATTTTTTATTACTTTCAGCAGGATTTCTCAATCTCAGCTGCACATTGAATTTTAAAAATGACTGAAGCTTGTTTCTCACCCTCTGAGATTCTGATATGGTTTGTTTCAGGTGTGGCTGGAACACTGGAACTTTTAAAAGCTTTTGTGCAGTCAAGATCAAGGCCACAGTTCTCAAGAATCTCTGAGGCAACTCCTTAAATGTCTTTCTTACAGGCACAAAATCCCCGGATCTGAAATGTAAAATTCAGCTAAACCAAGATCTTCGAAGCATAAACTTGAACTGTTTATGGTAACATGGAGTGGTTGGAAACCAGGACTGAATAGGTCCATTTTAGACCATGAGTATAGAAGGAAGGTATGGTCACAAAAAGACAAGCATCAAAAGTCTCTCATGAGAATGGACTTCTCATGGGTGTGGACTGCTATGCTTATGGGGAAGGGGATAGCATTGGTGCAGAAAATATTGCAATATTGGGCTGGGGTGGACCATCTTATCTATAGAACCTTGTCACATTTTTCTTCCTTAAGCCAGGCTTATGGTGAGTCACAGTCCTCTTCCAAAGCATCCAGCCATTGTGAAGCCAACAGAATCTAAGATGCTGTGAACCAAGCAGATCTCTGTTGCCTCTGTGATACAGGGGCACCACAGGGCTATGATGACCATGTGAAAAGAGGGATGTGATACTAATGAGATAGTCTAACTTAAACTTTGCATTGTAGACCCTCTGAAAGATGTCTCAACTGTCATTACTGGTCCAGATATTTATCCCTGTCACTTAAGTGGTTTCCAGAAAGTTATTTTGAAGATATGGGGAAAGCATGCTATTTTTTTGCCCTCCTTGGTGAGGTCTAGCTTGCCAATAGTTAGCCTAGGTATTGAGGATGGGTGAGTTAGACTAACTCTTTCCCTCTGTCTCTGTCTCTCTCTGTCTCTCTGTCTCTGTATTTCACATACACATATATACATACACAAAACTACAGCATCAAGAAAAAAAGTAAAAGAGGAAGAGAAAAACAGTCTAAGTATGCCATGAAACTTTTGAGTAGAATGGTAAATCCAATTTATCCATAAAGAAAAGAGAATTGGCAGTAATGAAAATGGTGGCAAATAAGTCTAGATGATGAAAAATTCGGCTAAGAAACAAAAGAGCTGAGGTCAATGAAAAATTTATATAGCAATTGGGAACCAAATAATCTCTGGGTAATACATTATCAGGTTAAGTTGATTGTTAAAATTGATACTACACCGGTCACTGTGAAAAGTTGCAATTACTCTGGAATTGAGAAATTTGGGTGTCGTGTGTAGGATTGGTATTTACTTGGTTTTCAGCTCTTGAAAGAAACAGTCTGATTCCAAGGTGGGTGGCTTTGTGTACGGCAGATGTAGCATATTTAAACTCTACATGACAGGGATATAAAGTAATTGTTATGTTGGCTCCTTGGTATTCCAAAGGTTTCCTCATTCATCATATTTCTATCTTAACTCTCATTGCTGCCTTTACCTTCTAATTATCCTTGGAATAATTAAGAACCTTAAATGCTAGATTTAACTAGAAGAAGTGTCAAGTGCTTTATCAGAGCAAGTCATGATTTTATTAAGTTGCATTCAACGTTGACAATTGTCGGTTTTGAGCATTTTCAACCTCCCTGTCTCCTTGAAGTCGTGAATAATGTAGGAATTTTAACATTATTCTCTACAGTGGCTGATTTGAATTTCTAGAACAGTATTTAGGGAAAATAGATACGTTCCTAGTGGAAGACTGCTTCTCCCAGGCACTATCTCAAATGCAGGGCCTTAGTGGTGTATCTAAAATGCAAACCATTGTAACCATCAGGATCTAACAAACAGACCATTTTATTGGCCTTGGCGTCCTTCTTTGCTAAGTCAATAACTGTGCAACACACTGGCAGTCATTCAGAATTGGAAGGAAATCTAGCAGCTTGGCTGCATCCTCATGTACCTCGTCCTTCCGAAGCCCTGTTGGCAATCTTTGAAAGAAATCTATCTGATTAGCAGTCACGCAGCTCTACAATTTCTTGTGCCACCTAGATCAGAAACTCGAATGATTTGAAATAGCCACTTCTTCTGAGCATCAGAGAGTTGATGAGTGCTTATCTAATGCTCATGTAAATGATAATTTAACATGGTGACGAGCCTTAGGACAGAAGGGCATGGGCTGGTGGTATTTAAAAGTCAAAACTCATGGATTGGAATCTGAGACATAAATATGCTATTACCTTGATGTCTATTTTGAACATTTTATGTAATTCCCATTAAAAGTTAAGTCTAAATTCCAGTGACCTGATATATAATAAATTATATATGTATGCACAGGCACATATACATATATACATGAGGATATAAACATATATAAGGCTATATATATATTTTTTTTCTTTAGAGAGAAATACAAGCTTGAGGTAGCTGAAGTGAAATTAATGTCCAGAATCCAATTCTTTGGATGAGCCAAGAAAGAAATGGGAAGAGAGATGGATCATGCTTAGAAAACATCATCCACTCAGCAGTCACACTGGAAAGCAACATACTTCATTGTAAAGGCAACTGAAAAAAATTGGACTGTGGCAGTTGATGAATCAATTTGCTGGAATTCCATAGTTCTCTCTGTAAATTGGACTCTTTTGGCACTGAGGACTATGTGGGTGAACACCAGACAGCGGAAAAATGTCAGCTTGGCTTTTTCTACCAAGATAAAGGGTTTGTAGCTGCTTTCAGTCCTGAGAAAACAGTCTAAAAGGATAACAAAATAACGCCCTGGAATGTCTTTTTCTTTCTTCTCCCTGCCCCCTTTTCTTGTATTTCCTTCTGTTTGGATTCAGTTCAAGGTTCCCGAGACTTGTATTTACTGCTAACTTTGAATTGTGACATTTACCTTCTTACATCATCATAATAGTCTCGTGAGGTCCAGCCTCAGAGGGGCCCTCAGTCCTGCTCGGTGGGTGGTCCTTCTCTGTTCCCTATCCCAGGACATCCCCATAGGCTTGGGGGCTCATCTTTCCCACCTCCTGCCCCTGCCTCCCACTCTCCAGCACTCCGAACCTTTCTTTATCAAATACTTTTACCTTCAGCATTTAAACTTGTTCTTTACAAAAAAAATTCTCTCAACACCCCGCCGTACTCTAGCTACCTTTCTTTCACCTCCTGTCCCTAGACAAGCTTCATGAGCCCTTTGTCTACGTTCTACTCATTGACTGCTTACCTCTCATTTGTTCTGCATCCCATTGCCATTTGTCCTCTGACTCTCGGCTCTATGGAGACTTCTCTCCAAAGACACAGGTACCACCTTGGTGCCCAGCCTTTACCTGACCCAGCAGATGGCAGCACTGCCCTCTGCTCCCTCTAGGCATGTTCCCTGGCCGGATTTGTAACGGGCTCTTCTCATAAGCACGCTATACCTTTGGCCACTCTTGCTTTGTTTTGCAGCCTTTTCTTCCTCCCCCTGTCCGCCTGCTAAGTGTCCTTCACTCCTCAAAGCTGGAGGCTCAGCCCTCTTCATTTCTCACTCTGAACACTCTACTGGTAAGAACCCCGAAGGCATCATACACTCTCATTCCTGGTTTTACATCTTTCTCCCTCTGCTTTGAAAACCTTCACCTCGGTGTTAGCTCAGATTGCCTAGGACTGACCTTGGATATCACTACCTCCAGGGAGTTGGGTCTTGTTTTCCAAGGCTGGGTCAAACCCTTTGCCTCTGTTCCTGTGTCTGCCCCAACATGGGTCTGGTCATCATGTATCACAATTGCTTATGGGCCTATTTGTCTCTTGTACTATATTGTAAGTATTTTGAGGGCAGGGTTTTTATCTTCCATTATTGTGTTCCCAGGACCCAGCATCAGCATGCATGGCATATACTAGACGTCTAATCAGTACAGTTGAATGTGAGTAGACCAATTCCTAACCAGTATCCCCATTCCATATTTCATATTGTCTCCTTATCTCCTTAGGTCCATATTTCATACTGTCATGAGAGTTATACTCCTAAAATTAAAAAACTGACTTTGCCCATCTTCTTCAAAACTTCTCTAAGGTTCCTTTCAGTAGTTAGTTAAAACCCATGAACATGTCAAATCTAACCCTTCACAATGTGGCCCCAATCTACCAACCTCACATCATATCATCTCTCATCCTAACCTCAAGTGATACCAAAAGGCTTGCTGGTCTCCAAACATAACCTATGCCGTTATGTGCATGAGCTTATAGAGAACACTTATTATTCCTTTCGGCTGCATGACTTTCTTATTTTAAGGAGTTTCCCACTTTATGGGTCCTGATGGGAGGAAGAACCTACCGATCACCATACATACTTTCTCAGCTGCTTCTGACCTCAGCTCTACCAGTCAGATACACCCACCCCCAACCTTTGGATCAAGTATTAGAGACGCAAGAAAATGGGGACCACAAGGAACTGGCAACAGTGTTGAAGCAAGACTGAAGATCTGGGATGGCCGGAGCAGCATAGCATCCTGCCGCCAGTGCTAGCAGCAGAGGTTTAAGCTGTACAGGCCATGCTTGGCAGTAGCAATAATGGGTTCTACAGCATGATTTTGAGAATTTCTCATAGTGGAATGGCCCGAGGTTGCTTCTCAAGACTCTTCTAAGATTCCATGAAATAAACATTATAGAATCGCGTTCTGTTGCTTGCCACAAGGAATTCTGCTGATAAAATGCCCTTACTCCTGCTTTCCCGATTATCTCAATCCTGAGCTTTGTCCTCATATTTCAACACCATGTCCCCTCCTCACAGAAGCCTCCCTCTCAGGTAGTGCCTTTAGTTTTTGCCTTTTAATACTACAACTTGTTTTTCTATTGAAATTTGAATATTGGGTCTTCCAGTTATTAGCTATATGTTTTTTTGCACTGATTAAAGAATTTATTTAGAAGAATTAACATTATAGAGCTCTAGGAAGTTTTAAAGATGCTCCATTCCAAACTCCTTGTCCAAGGGTAAGAGAGGGGAAGGGTCTTTCTGAAAGTCCCCACCCATCCCCCTGTCACCCAGGTAGTTAGCTATGTGACTTTCTCAAGTCACTTAGCCTTTCTGAGCCTCAGTTTCCTTATTTATAAAATGAACACATACTGATCAGGCATTTTGTGATTGCAAGAAATAGAAACTCAGGGTAACTTAAGTGATGGAGGGTTATTGTAAAGAGATACATAGAAATAAGGGAGATCTTGATGACCAGGTGCTCGTAGACAGAGGGATAGACTTTGAGTTCCAGTCCGAATTTGGAAACAAGAAGAATCTAGGAAAACGCTATGTAGGAAATGACAGCTTATCTGTTCCCTCCTCAGCAGCAGAGACATTTGATCATTTTTCTAGTGCTCTGCCATTTTGGTAACTCAGTCATTGTCTCTTTGGTTTCTTTTGCTCCTACTGCCACCTGTTAACCAACTCTCCCTCTGAATGTCTTGAGTTCAGATTCCCCAGAGAAGATCTGATTCATAACCAGACTCCATCCAGACTATGCTGGTGTCCCTGGGGGGCATGCTTGTAAGAAGAGTATTGTTGTCTGAAACCTCTATTCTTGGTCTAATCTTGTTGGAACTAGAGGGACAGGGTTGTGTGGCCAGCATGAAGTTACTTTTGTGCAAGGAATTTTCTCCTGCACTGTGGTCAGCATGTTTCTCTCAAGTGGTTTTTGGGAATCTCTGGAATGTAACCGACTCTGGCTCTGTGTAGGAGATGATAACCCTACCTCACTGGGTGGTTGTAGAGGTTGAAAGAGAAAGCCAAGTGCCCAGCATGGAGGAGGCTTAGTAAAGCCAGGAGAGTCTTCTTGCTCTTTTAAACTGGAGCCTTACTTGTATGTCTCAAGATTGATGCAGATGGGGCATATTCAGGACACAACAACAGAAAAACATACTTTATCTTCCAATGATGATATTTTATCTTTGGTGATGATGATGATGAGTGATGATGATGATTGTGCCAAGCACTGTCCTCACCTTGTTGCTATGAAGCAGGTTCTGTTTGTATAGAGGAGGCTATTGAGGCTTTTGGGAAAATTAGGTAACTTTCCCAAGGTTACCCAACTTGTGGAACTGGATCTTGAACATCCCTGTTGAACTGAACTCTTAAACTGCCAGTGGGCTGAATTTTTAGTTTCTGGAAGTTATTTTGGTGACTGTGCAGCTGTTGGAGAATCTGTACCCAGCTTGTTAGCTTACAATGCACACATCACAAAATGGCTGGGATGTACAAAAGAGACTTTTAAAAATATTGGTCAATCAGTTTAAATGTTTAGAATATTAGACAAATAAATGCTTATGAGTCAAGAGTACTTATGACAACTATACTTTGGGGTATATATGTATAATAGAAGGATTCGATAGAGCTACATTTTAAGAAACTAATTAGAAAATAAAAGCTGTGAGATGTGCCTCTATTATGGTGATTATAGAAACTGCTACTATGGATTTACTGCTAATTTGGATTAATTTCTTACCCACCGACAGCATATGGAAAAATGTTCTCTCTCTACATTTTTTGAAAATACAATGCACAACCATTGCAACCAGCACATTATTTGTAAATTATCTTAAATATCGAGTAATTTTAAATAAATACCCTATTTTCATTTTTTCGATTCTGTCATCAGTGGCATAAACACACTTGTGTTCTCCCTAATAGTGATTAGTTAACAAATGAATTCTAAGAAGTCTTATGAACCAACTTAACAATGACTGATAGGCATTGGCATCAGCATACCAGGCATGTCAAGATATTTTAGACTCTAAAAAGAAAGTATTTTATACACATTATTTCACTCAGCTTAATAAACATCCTATAAGGTATATATTATCATTATTTGCATTTGATGGATGAGAAAACAGCGATTTAGAGAGATGAGTAATGTTCCCAAGATTCCCCATCTAGAAATTGGGAAAGCTGGAATTACAGATCTATTTGACTGCAGAATCAGAGCCCACCAACTCTTCTTTTCGGACTAATTTGTTGGCACTCCTTTTGGTGTAGGGGAATAGTTTATTGCCACTGTGGAATTTGGTTCCATGGAAGAGAGGCAATCAGGAATGGCCAGGTTATAATTCTCCAGTGATGGAACACTGAAAAGGAACTGACTTAGCACCAAAGCTACAAGAGACCAATTCTTGGCTTGGGTGACACCTAGGCCACCACTGACCAAGCAGGTGTTACTCCTCCTCATATAAGCAGGGTGCCCCTGGGGCTGTTATGGGTTGACCTGTGTGCCCAAAGTCATGCTCAAGTCCTAATCCCTGTTCCTGTGAACATCACCTTATTTGGAAATAGGGTCTTTGAAGATGTGATTGGTTAAGATGAGGCCAAACCGGATTAGGATGGGCCCTGATAAAAAATGACTGCTGTCACTGTAAGAGGAGATGTGGACTCAGACAGACACAGGGGAGAAGGCCACGTGAAGACTGAGGCAGATGCACCTACAAGTCAAGGAAGGCCAGGATTGCCATCAAACACCAGAAAGGAGAAGAGGCCAGGAAGGATCCTCCCCTACAGATTTCATTTGGAGCATGGCCCTGCTGGCACCTTGATTTCAGACTTCCAGTGTCCAGAACAGTGAGACAATACATTTCAGTTGTTTTAAGCCACTGGTTTCTGGTACTTTTTATGGCAGCCCTAGGAAACTAAGCCAGGCCAGTACAGCCTTCCTCCCAGACCTGGGCATCAGATTTGCCCAGGACAATGGGGGGAGGGCTGAGTGGATAGGGTATTGGAAATGGAAACAGCATCTGGGGTAAAGAGATTGATTGGGGAGTTTGTGGTTTCTTGGCATTGGTAAACTCTATGTTCCAGATTAATGTACTAATAAATAACTGAAGAAATCTACCAGGTTCTCATTTTATGTAAGACCTTAAATAATCATGCAAATGAGCACAGGGCAGAACCTGAAAGAATCTAATCCAGATGCTTGGCCACCAAGTCAATGACAGATGCACAAGTTAGCAAGGATGGGAAATATGACCACCCTTTGCAACAAATAACTCTCCCTTTCAGATGCAAATAATCATGACTGGCAAGATAGGTTCAGATATAAAATAGGGCTGTCTTGTTTTCCCGTTTGATAGATTTTAGAATATTTTAGCATCTTTGACCATCTTATTGTCCTTTTCCTTAAGACAAGTTTTGATCAAATTATTTGTGAAGAGGGGATTTTCAAATATTTCAGGGTGAGATTACATGACAACTGCAACTTGCTGT
>JAQZBX010108944.1:0-10509 GCA_029593785.1 Cabassous unicinctus
AAAAAAAAATTAAAAAAATAAAATAAAATAAAAAAAAATATATAAAATTATATATTAAAGAAATGAAAACAAAAAAAAATAAAAATAAAAAAATAAAAAAAAAATACCCTAGAAACATGTGACAGGGATTTGAAGAGATGTGCAAACATATGTACCATGGGTTCCCCAGAAAAAGAGAAAAGAAAGGGGGCAGAAAGAATGTTTGAGGTAATAATGGTATAAAGTTTCCCAACCGTTTTGAAGGACATAGATATCCTCTTCCAAAAGCACAATGTACTTCACTCCAAGTATATCTGAATAAACCTTCACATAAACACATACTACCAGAATGTCAAATGACAAAGATTAAGAGAAAATCCTGAAAGCAGCAAGAGAAAAGAGACTCATCACAAACAAAGATTCCCAATAAGATTGTTTTGATTTCTCATCAGAAACTATGGAAGAAAGAATGAATGGTATGATACATTTAAGATACTGAAAGAGGAAAACTGCCAGCCAAGGATCTTATATCTAGTAATATTAGCCTTCAAAAATGAGGGCTAGTTTTGAATATTCACAGTTAAATAGAAATTGAGAGAGTTTGTAACCAAGAATCCCACATTGCAGGAAATATTAAAGGTAGTGCTGCAACCTGAAAAGAAAACACAGGAGAGAGAGGCTTGGAAGAGAGTCTATAAATGAATATCTTATCAGTAAATGTAATTCAAAGTGTAAAAAGAGTGGTGAAAGTAAGATAGGACAGATAAGACCCAAAGGTCAAAATGGGTGAATTAAGAACTGCCTTTACAATAATAACATTTGATGTTAATGGATTACAGACTGCAATCAAAAGACACAGACTGGGGGAGTGGATAAGAAAATATGAGCTATTTTTCTGCTGTGTACAAAACACTCATCTTAGACACAAGGATAAAAATAGATTGAAAGTGAAAGTCTGGAAAAAGATATTCTATACATGCAGTAACCAATAATAATAATAATAATGGTAATAATAATGCTGAAGTAGCTACACTTATAACATTTGAAAAAGATTTTAAAAGGAAACTTCTTATTAAAGACAAGAAAGGATATATATATATTAACAAAGGGGAAATTCATCAGGAAGAAATAACAATAAAATATGTATATGCATGTAACCAATGCCTCAAATTACATGAGGCAAACTGACAAAACTGAAGGGAGAAACAGATGACTCTACAGTAATATTTGGAGTCTTAAATACACAACTCTCATAATTGGATAGCACATCTGTACAGAGGATTTATAAAGAAACTGAGAGCTTAAATAATATGATAAAAGAACAAAACAGAATATGGGCCCTCAAAACTGCAGGATATGCATTCTTCTGAAGTGCTCATGGATCCTTCTCCAGGACAGACTGTGTCTTTGTTCACTTAACAGAGCTTAATAAATTTTAAGAAGACAGAAATGATAAAAAAACACTTTCTTTGATCATACTTGAATAAAGCCGGAAACCAATAAGAGGCACAAAAAAGAAAAATTCACAAGTATATGGAGAATAAACAACAGACTCTTAAAGAATCAGTAGAGAAAAAAAGAAATTACAAGAGAAATCAAGAAATATCTTGAGATGAATGAAAATGAGAACAGAACATATCAGAACTTATGGATTCATTGGAGGTAGTACTGAAAGGGACATTTACAGCCTTCAATGCTTACATTATAAAAGAAGAAAGAGTTAAAATCAATGACCTAACTTCACTGCTGGAAGAAATTAAAGAACAGTAAGTATTCCGAAAGCAAGCAGAAGGAATGAATTAACAAAGACCAGAGTAGAAATAAATGAAATTGATAACAAAAATTATATTAGATAGAATTAACCAAACTAAAAGTTGTCTTTTAATTAGATTAACAAAATTGACAAACTCTTAGTTAGATTGACAAAATAAAATGGAGAAGATGCAAATAAATAAAATAAAAAATGAAAACATGGACATTACTATTGACCCAATAGAAATAAAAGAGATCATAAGAAGATACTATGGACAACTGTATACCAAGAAATGAGGCAATGCAGATGAAATTGCAAAATTCCAAGCAGTATACTTACAACTTTCATTGACTCTAGAATATAAGACCACAACAAGCCATTCACAATTAAGGATGTTCAAACAGTCATCAAACAACTCCCCAAAATGAAATGCCCAGGAACAGATTGCTTCACACATGAATTCTACCAAGCATTCATAGAAGAGTTAAAACCCATCTTACTCAAACTCTTCCAAAATGTTTAACAGGAAAGAACACTACCAAATTCACTCTATGAAGCCAGTATCAACCTAATATTAAAGCCAGATAAGATGTTACAGAAAAAGGAAAATTAAAGACCCATTTCTCTAATAAATATGTATGTAAAAATACTCAACAGAATATTGGATAATTAAATCTAACAATACATTAAAGATTTATTCATCATGTTCAAGTGGGTTTTCTACCAGGCATGCAAGGATAGTTCAACAGAAGAAAATCAGGTGTCATAAAATCCACATTAATAAATAAAAAATGAAAAAGCACATGTTCATCTTGATTGATGCAAAAAATGCATTTGATGAAATAGAGCATCCTTTCTTGATAAAAATACTTCAAAGTTTATGAATTGAAGGAAACATTATCAACATGATAAAGGTTCTATATGAAAAATCCACAGCTAACAATGTACTCAATGATTAAAGCCTGAAAGTTTTCCAGCTAAGACCAAGAACAAAAGAACAAGAAAAGGATGTTCACACTCACTACAGTGTTTGATATAGTACAAGAGCAATCAGGCAAGAAAAAGAAATAAAAGGCATCCAAATTGCAAAGGAAGATGTTAAAATTTGCTATTCAGAGATGATATAATCCTACTCTTAAAAATCCTGAAAAATCTGCAACAAAGCCATTAGAGCTTAGAAATTAGAGATGAGTTCAGCAGAGTGTAAGCCTATAAGATTAATAGTCAAATATCAGTAGTGTTTCTATAAACTAGTAATGAGCAATCTGAGGAGAATTCAGGAAAATATTCCTTTAACAATAACTACTAAGATAAAATATTTAAGAATAAACTCAAACAAGCATGTAAAAAACTCATTTTCAGAAAATACAAGGCATTGTTAAAAGACATCAAAGAAGACATAAATAAATGGAAGAACACATCATGTTCATGGATTGGAAGACTGAATATCATTAAGATATCAATTCTATCCAAATTCATATACAGATTCAAAGCAATCCCAAAAAATTTTAACAGCTTTTTTTTAAAGACATGGAAAAGGTAATTTTCTATATATTTAGAAGGTTTAGTGGCCCCAAATAGCCAGAAGCATCTTAAAAAGTAATAAAAAAGTTGGAGGTCTCTCACTTCAGGACTTTAAATCATATTACTTTGCTATAGTTATAAAAACAGCATGGTACAGACATAAAGATAGACATATAGAATAATGGAATTGAATTGATGGTTCAGAAACAGACCATCAGATCTATGATCAAGTGATTTTTGACAAGGGAAGCTGGGGAAAAACAGTCTATTCACCAAATGCTACTGGGAGAACTGGATATCTATATCCAAAGTAAAGCAAGAGGACACCTTATAGAAAATTTAACACAAAATGCATCAAATGCCTAAATATAAAAGCTAGAAACATAAAATTCCTAGAATGAAATGTAGGGAAACATCTTCAGTACTTGGTTGTAGGAGGTGGTTTCTTAAAGCTTATATTGAAAGCACAAGCAACAAAAGAAAAATAATAGATTAATTGGACCTCCTCAAATTTAAACACTTTTTGATTCAATATATTGAAAATTCAGCACAATCAGTGGGAAAAACGATTTGAAAACTACATATCTGATGAGCATTTAGTTTCCATGCAAAATAAAGAGATCATACAACTCAATAATAAAAGAGCAAGCAAAGCAATAAAAAATGTATAAAAGTCTTAAATAGACATTTTTCTAAAGAAGAAGTACAAATGGCAAAAAAGCAGGTGAATAAATATTCAATATCACAAGCTATTATAGAAAAACATATTAAAACTTCATGAGAGTTCTGAAAAGATGGCACTGGCATAGGCAGGCAGGACTCAACTCTCTCATGAAAACAACAAAGAAAGGGCAAGAAGCTGTCTGAGGAAAATTCCATGAGAGTCAGCACACCAGGACAGTGTATTCAACTCCTAGGAGGTGGAGCGACAGTGAGATGAGAACCCTAAACAATGAACATGAATTACCAAAATGCAGCAGTGGCCAGAAAGGACTACACTCCTTTACTCCAAGATATTTAGCTGGGGTAAAACCACTGGCTCACTGCAGCCAACTGAGAGGGGAACAGGTATCTTCCTCCTTGTCAGCTGTTTCAATGAAAAAGGGAGGGGCAGTTTGGGGACTTCTCTTTATTGAATTTGGCCAGCAGAGCCCAAGCTTGAATCTCAGGTCTGGCCAGACCAAAACATAGGAAAGTGGAAATTGAAATACTGCCATGGAAAGGTGCATATTTGACTGGAATCTGCTGTCTGGTATGGAAATTTCATGGACAAAAAATGCTTTTTGTTCTCTCTGTAATATAACTCCTAGGAGAAAATGTGCACCGCGTTAGTGAGTTCCTGGAGATTTTCATAATTTAAATTGGGAAATTTTAAAGACTTAGAATAATTTGAATCAAATATCAAAGAAGAACTGTGAAAAAATAGGCAAGAGTGTGAAATTGGCCATTAGAGTAAATTCACCAGCTGTATTAGTCAGCCAAAGGGGTACTGATGCAAATTACCAGAAATATGTTGGAATTTATAAAAGAGTATTTATTTGGAGTAGAAGCTTACAGTTACCAGGCCATAAAGCAAGAGTTACTTCCCTCACCAAAGTTTGTTGCCAGATGTTGGAGCAAGATGGCTGCCAACATCTGCCAAGAGTTCAGGCTTCCTGTGTTCCTCTCTTCCTTGCATCTGTTTCACTCTGGGCTCAGTCTTGCTTCTCTCCACAAGGCCAACTGTAGACTATCAGGCAAACAGCGTGTCTCTTTTGCCAGGCCTTCTCTCCTCCCTCAAGACCAAGCTCCTCTGTGTGTTTACTTCCCTGGGCTCCAGCATTAAAAAAAAACTCCAACTCTGTCCTTTGCCATGTCATTTATATGTAAGTCCTCACGCAAAAGAATAAGGACTCATCACCCTACTGACATGACCTAATCAAAGCACTAATCATAATTTATTCATGCCAGAGGACAGTTTAAAACATAATCCAACATCTATTTTTGGAATTCATAAATAATGCCAAAGTGCTACACCAACATATTCAGATGCCCACACAATAGCAAAATATTTCAAGCCTTACTAGGAAACAGGAGGAATTGGCCCAGCCAAAGAACAAACTAAATACAATGAAAAGATACAGGATTTAAGCAAATTAATCCATCATAATCACACAAATCTCCTAAATCAATTCAAAGAATTGAAAGAAAATATGAACATAAAGAACACTTTGAGAGTCTGCAAATAAAAGTAACAGACCTTTTGGGAACAAAACACATATTGGATGAGATTACAATACATTAGAGGTACATAAAAGCAGATTTGAATTGCTTGAAGGCAGAACTAGTGATTTCAAAGACAAAACATCTGAATTGGAGAACACAGAAGAACAGAAAGAAAAGAGAATGAAAAAAAAGGTAACAGGTTCTCAGGGAATTGAATGATAACACAAAATTCGCAAACATATGAATTATCAGTATCCCTGAATAAGAAGAAAATGGGAAAAGGGCAGAAAGAATATATGAGGAAATGCACAAAAGCTTCCCAACCTATATGAAAGACAAATATTAATATCCAAGAAGGACAATACACTCCAAAGAAAATAAATCTTAATAGACCTATCATGAGACACCTATTATTCAGAATGACAAATACCACAGAGGAAAAAAACAGTATTCTGAAAGCAACAAGAGAAAAGCAAAACATCACATACAAGAGAACCTTGATAAAATTATGCCAACTCTCATAAGAAACTATGGAGATGAGAAGAAAGGATGCATTTAAAGTACCGAAAGAGAAGAAATTCCAGCCAAGAATTCTGTAATCAGCAAATCTTTCCTTCAAAAAGATTTCCTTGAAAAATAAAGGTGAGGTCTTACAGGAAAGTTGTGTCAAAGTAGGTACGCAGAGCTAAACTCTCTCACAAAAACAACAGAGGAAGGGCAAAAAGCTACCCATGGGAGCTGATTTGGGTATCTGCAGAACAGTAGAGAGCTGAACATCATCCAGGAGGGAAGGTACAGAGAGACAAAGAGGTCAAAGGAAAACCATGAGTTACTCCCCGCTGTGGCTAGGAAAGTCACATGTACCCCACACTCGAAGCTAATAACCTTGGTAAAATCCCTGGCTCACTGAAGCCAACTGAATGAGAAGGAAAATTCCCTAGGACAAAGAGGGGTCTGTCAGAGGGTGGAGAGTGTTTTCTTTTCAGTGAGTTTGGCCAACTTAGTCTCCTTTGAATCTCAAAAAAGACACCAGTTAGCATTGAAGTGGCCCCAGGTAAAGGTGAAGGGGGATCTGATCAAGCAGAGTGACAAACCCAGCTGCCTTAGAAGAGAGGAACTAGTTCAGTGAGGGAGTGGAGACAGGTGCCTAACAAGCCCAGCTCCAGCAAAGTGTTAGAAACCCAACTTGCCTGAGAGAACAGGGGCCAGAAAATCCAGATCAGATTTCAGAAGCCTACTTAACCTGTGCAGTGAGTGTAGCTCAGTGGAGGAACTCTTGCCTTGCACATATGACATCCCCGGTTTTGTATCTGGTACCTTTGAAGAGAAAGGATCTAGAGAGTCATCCACAAGGTTATCAGGCACCCAGCTAGCACCTTATGACAGGGAGCACATAGACTGAATTTTTTTGGTGAATGAGCACTGGGAGCCTGACACAGTCCCTAGGGGCCTAAGAGGGAAGTCTACCCTTCCTGGGGTGTTTTTCTGTTTGTTTTAAATTTGTTTCTTTGTTTATTGTCTTTTATCTTTCTTTGTTTCTTTTCTTTCTTTCACTTATTTTTTTCTTCTTACTTTATTTCTTTTCTTCCCTTCATTTTTCCATCTTCTACTTTCTGTTGCTTTTCTTTCATTCCACCTCTTCTTGTTTGGTCTTCATTTTTTCTTTCACTCTTTATTTTTTTTCTCTTATCATCTTTCCAGCCATTTAAATTATTCTTTTTTTCCTGGTTTCATTTTTTATTCCACCTTTCATATTTTTATTACTATATTTCCTTATGATATTTTTCTCTTATTGCTTATTTTATCCCTGGCTGCTGTATGGTTCTTCTTCTACAATTTTGTTATTATTACTATTATTATTTTTCTCTTCTATTTTTTCATTGGTTTTAGTATTTTTTAAAGGGAACACAGACAACTACAAGGATATAGAATAAGAGGAACCAAGTATCAAAATGGAGCCATACCATAAAAAATAAAATGAAATCCCGGAGTAGAAAGAGAAGCTAACCAAATGAATAAGCCCATCAAGATAAAAGATGCCTAGACAGCAACAAAAAATTACAAACAATACTAAGAAATGGGAAGACATGGCCAAGTCTAATCAACAGACTGAAAAACAGGAGGAGATGATGAACATGGAAAACTAATCAAGGATGTCCAAACAAATATCATGAATCAACTTAATGAAGTGAATCAGAGATCAAAGATATTAAGAAAATACTGGGGAAACATACTGAAAAAATAAAAAAAATGGATAAAAAGATAAAAGAACTGATGGTGATGAATGGCACAATGCAAGATTTAAAACAATATGCTGGATACCTTTGGCTGATTTGAACAGGAAGTAGAAAGAATCAGTGATGTTGGAGACAGTACATCTGAAATCAAACAAATAGAAAAGAAGATAAAAAGATAGAAAGCCATAATGGACACAAAGATTTGAATGACAACACAAAACACAAAAACATATGCATCATAGACATCCCAGAAGGAGAAGATAAGGGAAAGGGAACAGAAGAAGTGTTGGAGGAAATAATGACTGAAAATTTCCCAACTCTTTTAAGGGAAATTGATGTATATGTCCAGGAAGTGTAGCAAACCCCAAACAGTATAAATCCTAACAGGCTTACCCCAAGACATGTACTTATCAAATTGTCCAAAGCTCAGGACAAAGAGAGAATACTGAAACCAGCAAGGGGAAGAGATCTATCACATACAAGAGAAGCTTGATAAGATTAAGTGCTGATTTTTCACCTGAAACAATCAAAGCTAGAAGGCATATGACATAGTTAAGGTGCTAAAAGAAAGAAAACTGTCAGCCAAGAATTCTGTATCCAGCAAACCTGACATTCAAAAATGAGGGAGAGTTCAAGATATTCACAGATAAACAGAAATTAAGGGAGTTTGTCCACAAGAAACCTTTCAAGAAATACTAAAGGGAGTTCTGCAGGTTGAAGGGCAAAAACAGGAGAGAGTGGGTTGGAGGAGAGTGTAGGAAAGAATATTATTGGAAAGAATAACTAAAAAGATTAAAAGAGAAGTAAAAACCGTATATGATATATGTAAACCTAAAGAAAATACGGCTAATGTAAGTATGCTTTAACAGTAATATCATTGAATGTTAATGGATTAAACTATACAATCAAGAGACACATGTTGGCAGAATGGATAAGGAACTATGACATATCTAAGTGCTTACTACAAGAAATTCACCTTAGATTGAGGGACACAAGGAGTTGCAAGTGAAGGTTGGAAAATGATTTTACATGCATTGGCTCACAACACTCAACTCCCTTTCTGTCTCCTGTAAATCTTTTTCCAGACTGTAGCTCTGTGAGTCTGTTCAATTTGATAAATTCGTATCAGTGAGGTCATGTAATATTTGTCCGTAAGTGCCTGGCTTACTTCATTCAACATAAGGTCTTCAAGATTCATCCATGTTATCCTGCATGATAATATTGCATTCCTTCTCATAGCTGAGTAATATTCCATTGTATGTATATACCACAGTTTGCTTATCCATTCATCTGCTGATGGACATTTGGGTTGCTTCCAACTTTTGGAAATAATGAATAATGCCGCTATGTACATTGATATGTATATATCTGTTCGTGTCCCTGATTTCAATTCTTCGGGGTATATATCCAGCAGTGGGATTGCTAGATCATATGGCAGTTCTATATTGAGTTTCTGGAGGAATTTCCAAACTGTTATAGGCCATTTGAATTTTTTTCAAAACCTATAAAATTGTATGGTGCAAAATGTAAGCCATAATGTAAACCATTGACCATGGTTAGTAAAAATGCTTCAATACTTGTATATCAATTGTAACAAATGTACCATCATATGTAAAATGTTACTCATAGTAGAAAGTGGAAAAGAAGGAAGGCATTGGCTTTATGGGAGTCCCCTATATTTTCTATGTGACTTTTTAGTAATTTAAAGTTTCTTTAAATATAAAATGCAAAAATAAGACATTGGGGGAATATAAAGAAGAAAGTGTCCCTGTGCAAAATAGATAACATACTTACAGTGGTGAAAGATGTCATGTATAAAATAATTTTTATAACACATTTTTTATTTGTTTTTATTTGTTATTTTTAAATTATTTTATTATATTATTTTATTTTATTAATAAATTTTCTTGTTTATTTTTATGACTGTTTTTGGAGAAGTTTTTGGATCACAGAAGGGTTAAAACTGTAGCAGGGGAGGGTCACTGGTGTGGAGTGTAGGTGAGAAGTGGATGTGTGGGGAAGGGTGCAGCTGGAGCATCCCTCTAAAGCATATGAATATGTTCAAGTGTTCATGGGGCGTTGTCTCAGTATGTGGAGATCCACACAGTAACTGAAAGAATATTGAATTCCCATCTTGGGAAGTGCTGCTACATTCTCAAATAGAACACAAGAAACCCCTTAGTACATGGGCATTGCCTAGTGAAGGAAGACAGACCATTATGCTAGGCCCTCGATATTGATGATTGTATGTATGAAACATAACTTGTGAAATTGAAACTTAACTGAGTATATTTTGCCTAAGTGTTACCTCCTGAAAGCTGCCTTGTTGCTTAAATGTTGGCTCTCTCTATGTCAAAATCAGCATATCAATGCACTACCTGCCCCATGGCATGCAACATGACTCCCAGGGATGAGCCTCCCTGGCACCCAATGATTATTACTGAGGGCCAAATAGCAATGCATCTGGAAACACACTGTGACCAAAAGAGATAAATGGTAAATACAAATGAACTTTTATGCTTAAGAGAGTTCAGAGTCGGGAGGTCATTCCAGAGGATACGCTCATATATGCCTCATCAGGATCTTACTGACTGCCACAGTAAATAGTATTTCAAACAGCAGGTCTCCTGTGGTCTCTAGAGACATCTAGACATTATAAGGAGGGCAGACAAGCTCAGGATTTCAGCACCCTGTCAGTGGACATTTCTTTGGAATTTATGCTCCTGAGTGTGACAGAGTTAGACTCATTTATAGTTTCCCTCAATATGGCTGTTCTGTCTCTTTTATTTGAAGTTATAATTAGCACTATAC
>JAQZBX010108945.1:0-10508 GCA_029593785.1 Cabassous unicinctus
GGGTTTGTTTTTAGACTCTTAAATTTTGACCTTTTGATGTACATATCTGTCCTTATGCCAATACCACATTATCTTACATTCTATAGCTTTATAATAAGACTTGAAATTAGATTATGTAAATCTTCCAACTTTGTTCTTCTTTTTCAAAATTGTTTTGAATCATCTGGGTTCTTTGAATTTTAGTATCATCTTATTTCTACAAACACTTCAAGTGATTTTGAAAAGGTTTGCAAAAAATTTATAGATCAATTTAAGGAGAATTGCCATCTTAAAAATACTAAGTCTTCCAATATATAAATATGGAATGTCTCTATGTTTATTTATATCTTCTTTACTTTCTCTCAGCAATGTTTTATAGTTTTCAGCATATGAGTCTTGTGCTTCTTCTGTTAAATTTATTCTTAATTACCTTATTCTTTTTTATCCTATTGAGAATGGGATTGGTTTCTTAATTTCATTTTCAATTGTTGCTTGTCTATAGAAATACAATTGATTTTTGTATACTGATCTTGTATTTCGTGACTTTGCCAAAACCTTTTAGTAGAGCTAGTTTTTTTGAATTCCTTGGAATTTTCCTCATATAGGAACATGTCATCTGTGAATATAAATTGTTTTCTTTCTTCTGTTGCAGTAAAATTTCCTTTTTTATTTCTTTTTCTTGCCTAACTAATCTGGCTAGATGTTGAACAAGAGTGGCAAGAAAGGGTATCCTTTCCTTGTTCTCAATTTTAGGAGGAAAGCATTCAGATTTTCATCAATAAGTATCATGTTAATTGTTAGCTTTTTGTAGATATCTTTTATCAAGTTGAGGAAGTTCCCTTGTATTTCTAGTTTTTTGAGAGTTTTTTTCATGAGTAGGTTTGAATTTTGTCAAATGCATTTTTTGCATCTAATGAGGTAAGCAGGTGGTTTTGTCCTTTATTCTATCAATATTATGCATTACATTAATCGATTTACAAATGTTAAACCAATCTTGAATTCCTGGAATAAATCCTCTTGGTTATGTGGTATAATCTTTTTATATATGTTGCTGGATTCATTTTGTTACTATTTTGTTGAGGATTTTCTACAATGTGTTATCTATTTCCCTTTCTCCCCAATGAATTTTTTGCTGATTTAAAAATGATACTTATATAATAACTGAAATAGTATAAATTTTATAAAGAAGAAATTAGAAATCACCTCCAATCTTCTCAAAGATCACTTCTGTGTCATGACCATTTTTCCTGAGCTACTGCCTCTGATTATCGTATTACTTTTATAATCAGAGAAAATACAGACATCACAAATAGAGGGAAAACAAATGTTGTACCTATGCTCCTGACTTACAAAAATAAATCATGATGCATAGCATTTATTTTCTGGAAAATATAGCCGTATTCTTTCTTAGCACCTCCACTGCATTCTCATCCTGGGGTGGGAGGGGGAAAGAACTACTTATCTCACAGCTAGAGAGAAAAGAGGAGCCATCAGGGACAGGCTCTGTCATAAACTCGGTACAGGATCTCATGCCTCTCCATACCTCAGTCCTTTTCTCTTTAAAAACATCTCCCTTATTCACCCTATAGCATAATTTGAGAATGCAAATTATTTACAAGATGAACATCATGTTATTTTTTCTGCATTTTCTTCTAGTTCTTATGATAGCAAATAATTTTCTTTCTTGAAATGAAATTGAGTGAAGAAAATAACTGTTTTGTTTTTTTACTTCTTGGTAATTTTTTTCTCCCACTATGTGGTTCAATCTATCATTATAAGGCAAATAATTCATTATTAAAACAACACATTAGGAGGAGGTATTAGTAATATGGATTTTGTGGGTTTTGTCTTAAGTTTATAATACACTAATCATATTGCTATATCTTGCACAGGAAACACCCCAGACAGACTTCATTTGGTTTTTGTTTTTTTCCTCTAAAAGCATTAAAGTGAAAGCCTGCTAGGGAGCTAAAAAAAATAATGTTGAAACTTTGAAAGAAGTCATATTAATTTTTGGGAAAGTTTATGTACCTAAAACCACACAATCACATTCCTTTTTGAAAGAGTCATTTTTTATTTAATATACAAAGCAGGAAGCTCATTTATCTTGACGTAAAATAAACAGCTGATGCACAAGATAAGATAGAATTATACCAAAATACAAAACCTCTGACCTCAAATCAGTGTACAGGATAAGCCATATATAGTACATTCAAAATACTCTTTATATTCTCAGCAATTTCTAATTATATCAGCTTAAATTACTGTTACCTGATAACTGATTTGGAAGAAAAGGCTTTAAATTAGGCACCTAATAAATTACCAGAGCCAACAAAGCCATGCTTCTTTGTCCTTGAATGCAATCAAAATGTTTTCTTCTAATGAGTTTATCCAGTAAGTCTCATAGAAATGTACATACCCTTAATGTTATTCATTTTAAAGAGGTTTTCTGTGTAAATAAAAACTAAGCAATGAAATATACTTTATGTTAGACCATGCAGAAAAGTTCATTGGAGTGAAGGTGATAGATGTTGTTCCAGGGCAGTAGTTATTACACACAGTATTTTTCTTTTTGATAAAATGGATACATGTCTTTACATTGTTCACTAAGAATTTTACAACCTCACAGTAGTACACAACATATCATTCTCCTTGCAGGCTAAAGTTTCCTAATAAATGCAGAGCTGCTGTTGTGTCCTGAGTAAGGGCAGGGCAGGTCTCAGAAATAAAACACTAAACAGGGGGATCTCGTACATAATTCTAGTATGTAGAAGGTCTGAGTTGTTGCTGCTTCAAGAGGTTGTTTGGCATGAATCAAAATTGTGTCAAACTCCAGGAAATCAGCCTCAGACAACAGATAGCTAAGAATAGACTTTTGCTTTTACTTATCTACAGTTTACCTGTGCTAGTATTAGTGCGTCATGGTGTCGCCTCACGGAGCTTACAGCATGTTTGAGGAGTGAGGATGTATGCATAAAAGCTAAACAACTCCCTCTTTCCCCCTTTTTTCTGTCTCTTAAGTTGAAGATGCTACAGGGCAATGGCAGATTGTTTCCCAGCACTAGGCCTGATATAGTCTCAGGAAAGCACAATGAACTTCTGGGTGGTTGCTGCCTTCTGCTTGGAGAGAAGGAACAATTATGTTCACTCATTTCTCCCCATCCAATACCTTTGAAAAAAAGGAGGTAGGGACAGGGAGTGTCAACAGGAAATTGTTCAGGAAGACACGTGGCTTTCGTTTTATGCTCTTTGTATGATTTATTTTTCTAATTTGATCCCCAATCTGTATATGTAGATCAACTGCCAAAATATTAAACATTGAATCTCTGTTGAAGAAGAGCTTCTAAAGCTTCACACTTGTTTATTTTTTTCATAAGGATGTGAATTGAAATATGCTAAAATTAAACATAGTCACAGCTGTGAGCGTCCTTGGTCCCTCATTTAGCCTTTTGTAGTGTACTTTGAGTTTCCTTTCGTTAAGGTTAACAGAGTTACCATCCAGTGGTGATTTCAGAATATCTGTGTAGAAGGGGGTTAGACACAGCAATCCGGACGAGGGTGCCTGACGTGAAGCTGTGTTGGCAATAAAAAGTGCTGTTACAATTAGATTGTGTATCTTAGTAAAAAAAAATGGGATCAGTTTGAGGGTTTTCAAGTCCTTCTTTTCATTTTTAAACCTATTTTTTCATGGGTGGGGATGGCGGGATGCTGATGGAGAACCATCAAAGTGCTAAATCCTGCCAGCACCAACTTGGCACAGTTGCTGATTGTGCCCTGTAAGAGTTAGTAAATCTCTTAAAAGTTGTTCCACCCGTGAAGTACACTTCATCTCCTCTCTGCTGCATTATTGCATGTCAACCCTTCACAGTGCCACTGAAAACCTGAAGACTGAAACCTTGTGTAAGTGATCAGTTCATTGAACCTGGTACTTACGGCAAAGAGAATACATGGTTTATTAACCGATTCCTCTCTGATAGTCTTCTTGAAAAAATTTTTAAAGTTGATTTTACAGTAGGGTCTTCATTTGAATGTTAGTCTGTCAGCATCTGGCACATGAGCCATACCCTGGGCCTTGGGCTTTCCCAAGTTTTTCAGGGCTGTGCAAAGCAAGACAGGCAACTCACACAGAGCATATTACAACCTGTTAGAGAAAGACACGCATGGGCCCCGTGTGCAAACACACTCCATGGAAGCTGGAGAGACAGCCATTCCACACTGGGCTTCCTGTGGCCCACTCAGGGATGCCTAATGAGAATGGTTATGGCATTAATCATTAAACTCCATTTATTCAATCACAATGCAGCCATTTGTGTGTGTGTGAGTTTTCCCATTTTCCAATTGAGCCTAGACCTCGGTTTTATAAAATGAACAGGAAATTTATAAATATGTTTGTGGATATATTCACATATGGATAAAATTATTACGGTTGAGGAAGTATCAAATTTTGTAAAACTGTCTCACCACAATCTTACAACAATATAGAAAATCATCAGAGATTAAATTGCTCATAAATCTGGTGCTTAGAGGGAAATAGAATAACAAATGGGATCATTGAAATTGAAGTTCAAACTGGATTATAGAAGGTAAAATTATTTACAAAGAATGACCTTAATGTCACTTACAGGTCTTGGATTTTTTGAGAAAATGAAACACTTGGCTATGTAAATAAGATTTTCACCATGTCACGCTTTATATTTTCTTGCTCTCCAAATTTTCTGCATGTTCATACCATTTTATTAATACTAATGCAAAGTTATAATTTTAGACATTGAAATTGGAGAATGGTGAACTATGTAGTATTATGTCTACTAGGTTTGATATAATTAACATTTTCAGGATAATTTAAAATATAATTATATTGTATGTGTTTGTATATGTATATATACACACATGTATGCATATATCTGTACCTCTATCTACCTATTTAATCTAATCTAATCTATATCTATCTCAGTGGCATGCTGAAGCCAGTTCATTATGGTTCATTGAAGCTGACTGATACATTTTCAGGAATTTCCAAGTTGGTTAGGGTAATGTTGGTAGCTTGAAACTGGCCCTGGTGAGAATATTTAGTACATGGAAATCAGCAAATGATACAAATAAGGGTTTCCCCCCACTCCTGGAGAGCCGGTTGTTAAATAATTTACCAGTACACTATTGTAGATTTGGGCAGCAAAGGGACTGCATACATAGTTCAGTTCACTTTTTAAAAAATAACAAAGTTAAAAAATAATCAAAGTTCTTAGGCAGCTTAATCTAACCAATAAGCTCCTAGACAGTCTTAAATATCACCCACTTCTCTTGTTAAATGTTTTAAAATAATATGACATAGTATATTTTTAAATCATTGAATATGCTTTAGAATATTTGTACAAAAATAATTTGGAACATCTGTTGGCATTAGTTTTTTAATCAAAGCATCTGCATTTATATTATTTAGAGAGCTGCAGAGTTGTAAGCTAAACCTAAATATTAACAAAAATGATAACTATATGCAAAGTGGATGAATCAAACTTTATATTTGTTGGTGTAGCCTTTCTGTGTTTATTTTTTGTAAGCTGTTATTGAGGTATTTTTGTATTTAATTTGTGTGTATGTGTACACATATGTGCACACACATGCATACAACCACAGATAAATGAATGTCAACAGTTTTTTTTTAATATTAGGGAAATGGGATCTCTGGTTCATTAAAATTCTACCTAATAACCAGGGACTATTTATGTTAAAAAATTGTGCCATTGGGAGTGAATGTAGCTCAAGTGGTTGAGTGCCTGCTTCCCATGTGCGAGTTCCCAGGTTCGATCCCTGATACCTCCTAAAAACAAACAAATGAAAAAAAAACAACTATCACTGGGGAGAGGATATAGCTCAGTGGTTGAGCATCTGCTTCCCATGTACAAAGTCCTGGGTTGAATTCCCGGTACCTCATAAATATATATATATATATATATATATATATACACGTCAGACTTATAAATAGTTATTTTACCTGGCCAAACCGCTCTTTTCTTTTCTTTTTCTTTTTTTTTAAGATTTTTTAAACTGTCTTGAAGTTTTTTTTAAATAAAATTTTTCAGAAAAAAGTTAGAAATTTCAATTTTTTTTTCTTTGTGTTAACAATGAATTTAGTATAAACATGCATGTTCTTGGTTCAGTGAATGCTTTATCTAACAGTCATAGAGGCCTACTGTTAATTTAATTTCATGTTCTCTTTCCTTCTAAAAATGTGTTGGGATTAGAGCACAGTTGCAGAGCAGGCAGTGCACTGTAGCTGTGCAACATGGTGATACCGATCAGAAAAGATCCTGTGTTTTGTTGGGCAAAGAAAAACAGATGGAAAGAATAAATTCTGAACGTGGGGATAGCTGGGATGAAGAAAATTCTAAAGGTGGGCATTTCTTAACAATGACTGGCCAGCAGGAGACCAAGAAATCTCTGGAAAGATTTAACCTTTCTCTAACTACTGATGATCTTGGTACCCCTCCCAGCAGCACTGCTCTGACAATCAGGACCTTAGAAGTAGGTGTGGAGTGCCATGAGGTAGGCTGACTCTGAGTCCTCTGATAATTCCTTGGAAACAAGTTTTAAAAAGTTAAATCCATGGCATGTATTTTCTCCCTTGATTTGCTGCTTTTTGAGAAAACCAGAGCTCAGGATTTTCTGGATCATTTCTGGCCTTGTGATGATAAATCAGGTGGAGAGATGGAGTAGTTGCAGAAGTATCAGCAAACTTTACAGCAGTAGTTCACACATGCAGCTACTAGACATTCATTCATTGTTATTTTCCTAAGGAATGGAGCAATCTAGGAGCTTTCAATACAGTAGAGTCCATAATGATTACTTCAAGAACAAAGAAGCATATACAGATGTGTGATGTCTTTCTATTGAAGTGAGTTTTCAAATCTGAAATTCTTTAAAATATACATTTCTGGGGTTTTATTTATATATTGAGATACCATACCCAAAAAACAGTGACTTTTTGGTAAAATGCAATACTGAAAATGGAACATTGCCTTTTCATAAAAAAAAAGTGTGGAAAATTAAATATCTTTTTAAAAAGTTAAAAATAAACATACTCTCACAGCTTCGGGACTTGAATGAACCATGTACCAAGGAGTTGAGAAAACTCCTACTTCAGGTTACATCCAGGGATGCCTAAGGTCCAAAGGCTGATCAGCAAAGATGATTTCAGCATTTCAGCTTTTTTTTTCCTATGACAAATCACCATTATGCCACACATACACAAAATAAAAACTTCTCTGTTTTTGCAGTATAAAAGAGTTTTAGAACTTAATACAAAATTAAGCATGTTTTATGAAAGTTTAAATTATTCCATTCAGTGCACTAGTTTTTAAACAATGAGACTTTCTGGATTTTCTATCCTAAATAGAAGTTCATTTCAATTGAACCATTTTCCAAAGACCTTGGAAAAAACTTTCCAAGTATAGAACCCAATACAAACATGCTGAATGTATTCTCTGTAATATAATTCTATTTTCAAAGTCCCTATTGTATAGGGACTCTACCATGGGAAATTTTTATCAGTTGAGTTTGGGAGGTGATCTTTTTCAGGTAATTCCTTTCTTGGCATTTACAAATGGTGACTGTCATATTGAATATGGATGTCCACCAGAAATTCAGAGGAAAAAGTTTAATTTATAATGTTTTGAAAATAAATGTTCAATGATCCTAAAAATGATCTTTTGATGTATTCCTTAAATACCTTGAATGGTTACTTAATATATAAACATATTTATATAGATTCTTCTTCTTCAAAACACTGTAATTTTGTTTAAATACTCAATAAAAATGAGTATTTAATTTAAAATATGTTTCATCATTTTATAAAACATATGTTTATGCTATTGTTTTTGGATCATGCTTGATCTGTCATTTTCTAAGTGATTAATCCCTGATGGATTACATAAAGTTATGTGACTAGGTCTTTAATTATATTTATATACTTCTTGTCACATATTTGAGGCAAACCTGAGGATAGATCATTGGATAATTGCTATTTTTTTCTCTTGTGAAATATTTCATTTCTCCATTTTCTTTTTTAGTGGTCTTTTGAAGAATCCAATCTGTTGAAAAAATATAAAACATAATAGAATTCATTATTTGAATTTAAGTAATAAAAACTAATCTTCCTGGATAAAATTTAATTTAATAATATATTGACAATTCTGGGCATACAACAACTTAATATAATTGAGAGATAGTTTTTCATTGACCTATTAAGTAACACTGAGTATCAAGAACAAGACATTTATTTAATTGTTATTTCATTTTTTTAACTTTTTTGTTGGTACCATGTCTCCTAGTAAAAGTTGTATTGAACTAACAGAGTTTGGGGAACATATTTTGTGAGATATACAAACATCTGCAAACTGGCACTATCTCCTATTTCCCAACATCTTTTTTTCTTTTTCCCCATGGGTGTGGCAGAGAAACTTTCATTAAATAACTGATGGTCATAAATTAAAGTCATTAGAAGTATTAGGGAATCCGGTAGGTATACGGGTAGTCAGGGTGTTGGGAAGATATTTGAGTGGTCTGGATAAACTGTAAATGTATCAGAACTTTTACTTATATAGACTTGACCTAAAGAGTCTCTTATAAACACCCAGTGTAATTTGCATATGAAAATGACTTCATTTGACTATATGAACAATTTCACATAGTGGTGAATATGGGTTATATTTCTTTATGTGACTCTGGGCATCATAAAAAGGTATAAGTACTATATTTATTTATTTCCTGTTATATAGAATATGGGGGCTGGAAGGGACCTTTGCATTACCTAATCTAAAATGTTTATCTTTAAAAATAGGAAAACAAGGATCATAGAGAAGTAGCTTTTTTATCTGTGTATGCATATTTTTTTTCAATTTGAGACTGGGTTATAATCGTTGAAGTGAAGGCAATATGTTGATTCTTTAAACATGTGTATCATTTTAATCATGAAGTTACGGTGAACTAGAGGGGAAATTATATATTTAAAAGCAGTTCTTGAAAAATTAAGAGCTTAGAGGGGATAAGCCATCAAATGCACTTTTAGGTTAGAAAAGATTTACTCTGGGTTTATGTCTTTCACCATAACAGAATCTGATTGGTGACAGATGAGGTAAAACCATGGTGAATTTCTCAGAGACAACAGGATAAATTAACATGAAAACAATAATAAACTTGTCTTGCCCAGAATTCAGTTCTACATGTCTTAGGCCTGTTTCTTGGAGCCAAGTATAAAATTCCAGGATTCACAAACCATTAGGGCCCATAACTTGTGCCTGCACGTCCTGAGTTTGAAATAAATCAGGTCAGGCTTTAACAAAAGCAGGTGATGAATTATGCAATTTATTTCTTTCCAGCACAGCCCAGGCTCTTGATCTTCTATCCTTCCTCTCGGAATTCTTTTTGGTTCTTCTCAACCTTTTTTGCCTTCATACATTAAATGCACTACTTTAAAACTTAACTTCTGTTATCTAAACTTTCCTACCAACCAGCTCTATTAACAATGGACTTTTAATGGAGGCTGAGTGAATAGAGTAGAGATGAGAAGATAGTTTATAGCCTCAAACTGGACTGGGCCAGTCCTGGGTAAAATTTGAAATAAGACAAGGTTATTTCGGTCTCCATACTTCCCTTGTAGCATTTGCTTGCTTGCTTTTTGGCTCCTCATTTGTTTAATGCTCTTCATGCTCCCTCTCATTAGAAACCATGTGAAAAAGGTTCTGATTAAACAGCTCCTGACACAAGATAGCTGCTTAATGAATATATATTGACTAGATGCTGAATGGATACATTCACACTAATGTAGAAAAGACTAAAAGATGTGAGGGGCTATTCTTCATCCCCACCCTCTAAGAATTTGTTCATCTGATGAGGAACAAAGCTCTAAGATTAATAAATAAATTAGCGACGGTGGACCTTCGGGTGTCAGTATCAGATGCAGTTAAGAGCGAGGAACTTCCTGCTTTCTCAGGGTTCCGCGGTGGAGGGCGTCTCATCTACTCTTATTGGTTACAGTGGCCTGACCAGGCTTCTCCCTCCAACATGCTTTGGAATATATCCTCAGCGTATGCCCTCCACAAGGCTCTCCCCTTCAGATATTAAGTATAGTCAGCAGCTACTAAGGTTTTTTTCAAGCTTTACTTTCCACCAAGTATACAATGAAAATAAAGATATAAAGACTGTGACTTTTGAAAATAAATTTTTGCTCCAGACAATATCTTTGGCCTGTCCCCAGGATGGAGTCACAGACTAGGGAGTTCCAATGAACTTCCCAAGTGACAGGATTCCGGGAAGGGAAGACGAGAGTCCTGAGGTGTAGATTCTACATCTAATTGGTATAAAAAAGATGTGTGGGGATGAGAGTAACTCTCCTGAGCCTACTGGAGAGCATGCACATGTTTCAGGGAAGCCCAGACATGGCTTCAGGTGCAGGGGGGTGGGGTAGAGGGGTGGGGAGGTGGGTAACCTTTCTGTATAATGGAGCTTGCTGAAAATCTGAATCCGACCAGGAA